>JAOXJP010201554.1:0-12056 GCA_025762735.1 Platanus orientalis
GGCTTTTCTAGGAGTCGCCACCAACTCAAGGTTAACCGATGGAGTTAGACATCAGTTCTCCTCTTCACCCAGTCTAGACCGGAAAGTTTAGGGGTTTAACTTCTAATATTGGTATACTTTCTTAAAATAAAGGGTTAGTTGTTTAGTTGTATTTGGGAAAGGTGTAGGTACCTCAAATACCCACCCTTTTAGGATAGTTTCTCTTATTCATATATGTTTTTAATTATGCTAAAGTCTATGCTTGTTAAATGTAAAGTTATTGGTCTGGACCACTCTCGTGATGTGATCATTGCAGTTACATCAAAGACATAGTCTCAAGCTGCCTACATACCCAATCTTATGTGGTTCAGTGTATTCCTAGGGTTTCGTTGGGATCAAACTGCATGTAGTTCTAGGGGTTTGTTATGTGTGCCAATCTCGATAGTCAAGTACGTTTGACTATGAGAATGATTTAGGGTAGATTCATTTTAGATTATTTGCATACTAACAGAGTACTCCACGCTACTGCAAAATGTAAACAAGTTAGCAAAATGGGGGTTAGGAATATGTTGTACCAATGTGCATGGTTTTAAGAACCTAATTGGGCTATGGCCAAGTCCTATGGTCTTTCGGTCGCGAACCATTACAACATGACCTTAAGATAAGGTGAAGACCGTAAGAGGTCAGGACAGGTTGAAAGGTAGTGATTGAGTAGGTTGACTAGACCTGATTGCACTGACATAACAGCCATGATCCAGGCATTATCTCTCAGGTAAAGTTTGGGTATCGGATACACTTGGAAATCACAAATGTATAGTCAACCTTACTATGATTGTAGGGAAGCTGAAAGAGGCATTTATAATGAAGAGATTCCTAGATTATATCTATAGAATGAAACGGTTTGAATATGAGATTAAGCTTGGGATAAGGATGGGTTTCATTTATCTTTCACCAGCCTAACACCTGAAACTCATTCTAACACTTGAAATTCCTCTCAACGCTTGAATAAAAATTTAAGCGTTGGAATGAAAATAGGGCCTATAGAGGTCCTTAAGCACATGGATGGATACCAAGGCGTTATTTACTTATGTAGTCTTTAGAAAAGGTCAGAGTTCACTAGGGTGGGTCCCAGATCCAAACGCCTGAATTTTTTCAACGCCTATATTTATTTTCAACGCCTAAATTTTAACAGATTAAAATTCAGGCATTAGATTTGGACAGTCCGTACTCCAAAGAGCATATCTCTCTCCACAAAATTCTAAATTAAGCGTGGTCAGTCAATTTAGCTAAAATAGAGATATTACAACCATATATAATAAGTCTATGTTTGTCTAACTCTTGCTTGTGAAACTGAGGCTTACATTTTCTATTAATGTCTAAATTTATCAAATTAAAAATCAGGCATTGGGTTTGGACAGTAAATACTCCAAAAGGCATATCTCTCTCCACAAAATTCTAATTTGAGCATGGTTGGTCAATTTGGAAAGCTGAAAAAGAGATATTTCCAACCATATATAATAATCATATATTTTTCTAATGCCTAATTATGAAACTAACACCTATATTTTCTGTCAATGCCAGAATTTTAATAAATTAAAAGTCAGGCATTGGGTTTGGACAGTCTGTACTCTGAAGGGCATATCTCTCTCCACAAAATTCCAATTTGAGCATGGTCAATCAATTTGGAAATCTAAGAGAGAGAGATATATGTCTACTTTGACATACTAAAATTTGAGCTCAATCAGGGTTGTAGACAATTCACAAAAAAACGACATCAAAGCATGTTTAGAAATAAGAATGAGTAGAGGCTCAAGAGCCTCTACTATGTAACCTGAATTGAAGCAATGATTTAGCATAATTTTGACAACATAATAACATGAAATGTGAGCATATGAATTCAGGGACTAGCAAAGCATAGAGGGTTTAGGCTTACCTTGGGTCCAAGTGACCTTGATTTTGCCAAAATCCTCTTCTTCTTTCTCTTTTTCTTCCTCTTTCTCTTAGGTCTTTTAGGGTTTCTCTTTGCCAACCTTGTGCTACATGAATTTGAGGCTATTTATAGCCCCAAATTGGTGCAATGGAGGGTGGAGATTGGTCTTGAGGTTTGCTAGGTGGAGGGCTAGGATGCAATTGGATTGGGTGGCTAGGATGTGTTTGGGCTAAGGGGCATAGATTGATGACTTGGCTAAATGGAGGGGCAGATTGAAATGGTGCTAGTTGAATGGAGGGTGGGATTAGGGGTGTGCTATTGAGCATGTATGGATGAGGTGGATGGGAGACATGGGAGATACCTTTTGGGAAAATCCCATTGGTTGCAATCTTTAAGGGGATGGCATGAGGTACTAAATGGGGGAGTGTGATGGGCTCTATAGGGATTTGAAATCCAAGGAAGGACAGTAAAAAATTAGATGGGATGATGCTAATCCAAGGGTTGCCAAAAATGGCCTTAAGGTGTGAATGCATTTAATGCTAAATATTTTAGCTTTAGCTCATTTAATGATTAATGATGTTTTTTGATTTTTCGAACCCTCTTTATGTCATCACTCCTCGTGAGCTTTTGAGCTCGGAAGTTGGCCCAATCAATGTCATTTTCAGAGGTTACAAATGCTCTAATTACGCTGGTCCAATTAAAACCAAATTACGAAAAAGAGTAAGGAGATAAAATCAAGGTTTTTTTAACCTAAAAAGCTCTAAGATGCATTTTGAAAGGGCAAGATGGTAAAATTGATTCGATAATCACCCAGGGATAGATGACCCCGGGTCCAGGTGAGTCACAGCCTTTGATTACATGGGAATACGATACCTGAGTAGGAGACTGAGTTGAAAACCATTTTTGGCGCGTTTGGGCAATATCAAATAGGGAATACTGCTGCTTCTTTTGTAAAATTACGTCATAGATTGTATCTAGGGGATTTGAAGCTTAAGGAGTCCTTGAGTTATAGTAGCTGGCAAATTAGCTATCAAGTTTGTAGATAGTTACCGTGAAAGTTTCGAAGCAGGGTCGCTTGAAGAGATTGGATTTCTGTAGCTACCTAAAGCCAGGTGAAATTGAATTGCCAGACATTCTCTGAACCAAGAATTTGTGAAATGATTATTTGAGGACAGGGATGAAACTGAGAAAGACCTTGACTTTGCTGCATTCCGAGTCCAAGAGAACTTTTAAGGGCATTCTGCATATTAAATATAGATGAAAACTGTTTTTTCTAGGTTTAGGTAGAAATGATGGCCTGAACGATAGATTTTTTATAAATTAGTGTGAATCTGATAGTCTTGAGGCTCTGAATTTATAATGGTGTGGCCATTAACTAACTGAATTTCTAAAGAATATTATGGCTCAATAAGAGCAAAAAGCGGCAAAACAACCTTTTAACTTCCTAGGGAAGATTTGAGGTTTCACAGAGGTTCGAGACTTTGAAATTCTCTTCTCACACTTAGAGTTTTGAAGCTAAAGCCAAGGCCGAGATATGACAACTGACCTTTCTAGATTCAAAGGTCGGATGAATCTCTTAGAGTTTTTGCATGAGTCATTTTTTGGTCAAGGTTATCATAGATTGAGAAATTAGTTATTGCCGTTCTCAAGCAATGTTTGATCTGTGATGAGCTCCTTAGAGTAAGGAGAGTCAGGGATGCATAAGATTTGAAATTACACCATTTGGACAACGGGAGAGGCTCTGAGGATCCTTTAAGGGTCCAAAGGTAAATTCTTTGAGTGGAAAGGGTAAAATGGTAATTTTTCATCCACAGGTCAAAAAAGTGAAAATAAAAATTTTTTCGCCTGTGATGCTTCATGACAAGAAGGCTTATGTAAGCATGAGAAATTCAGTGATCTGGATGGTAGATCGAAGTATTGAGCTTTTGAAAGAAAAAATGACAAAATGATAATTTTTTCATATGTGATGCTTTACTGGAGAAAGGCTTACAGGAGGTGGAAAACTTATTGATGACATGGATGGGGTTCTTAAATGTGGACCCTCAAAGTCTTGTTAGTGTTTTTATGAGAGATTAGGGTTTGTCCTGAAATGGTTCATTTTAGGTTGTAATAGGATGCTTTGACTGGTTCATTTGCGACTAGAATATCTGGAAATACTTCTTTAGGGATGCCTAACCTCATAGAGTCCAGGTTTGCTTTTCCTAAGCCATAGATTCTTAGAGTCTTAATGCCTAAATGTTGTTATGCTGTCCTTATGCTATCAAATGACCCAAGTCAAAATTTGGGTGCTGACAAAAAATATAAATAAATATGGGGTTTAAAGGACCAACACAGGACCTAGCCCAAGCACGTGAATAAGAAACATGAGCATGTGCATGTGTAATTTACAAAATAGAATATTCATAAAAGAAAAGTACATAAGGTATCAAACTACCTTTTATTACATACTCAATAAAATTCTTGTTCTTGATCAATGTTGGACTAAACCTCTATGATTTATTGTCTACTAACTACTACAAGATAAAGAATCTTTAGCAAAATAGAAAAGATGCTTATAAAGGAGGTAATATCATCAAATCAATGACTTTTTAACATAAACCAACTATCATAAATAAAATATTAAAACATAAATTATTTTATATTTTATATTGTAATTAATGAATAATTGATAATATTTATTTTATTAAATTAGAACTAATGATAATAAAAATACAACACTTACAACTACACCAATCCCTATTTTATTATCAATTCTTAAACAAAGCAACATCTACATTGATTCCAATCCAGAAACTATAAGGATCCCATTCACTATTCATTTCCGGTCTTTACTCCTTTGTTTGTGGCCTTCCTTCATTAGTTCTCTATAAATCCTCTTATTATAAGATAAATAAATTTTTTATTCATATATATATATATATATATTTGCCTCACTTTTATCTTGAAAGTTCTTAACAATCATCCTTTTAACCATTCTAAAAAAGTAATATCTTATTGTTATTAATTCTAATAGATAAATGTGAAGCAAACCAAGCTCTTGTAACAAAGGAACAATAAAGTATATATAAAAAAAGAACAATGAAATAGGCAATGTGCAACAGTTTTTTCATTTCCTTAGATTGGAGAGTTTGGATCCAAAAATAATTTTTCTTTTCATCAATTATTGTTTGACAAGTATTTCCTTTTTGCATGCTCATCACCACAAAAAATGTTTGATTTTAGGTTGAGTATCCAAATGCCATATGCCTTTCCAAATGTTTTGTTGATTGTGATATATATGGCACATGCTGATTTTACACTAAATTTCCAAAATTTGTCGAATTTCCAAAACCAAATATTTTTGTTTAAATTTGAGTTTAATGGAAATTTTTGATCTCCGTAATTTTTTGTGGTGTCGAATAGTTCCCCATCAATTCAATGTTCCACTCCCTACCATTGTGGCCAATAATATCCAAGACTTTATTGATATGACACCCATCTGGTTTTTTGAAATATTAGTTTAAAGTGTCATAAAGTTGGTATCCAAAGATTTTCCCAGATTTTTATTTTGTCCCCTTTACTAACATCTAATACTAAAGAGGATCGTACATTCAAAAATGCTTTTCCAAGCCAATGAATTATTTTATCTAAATTTAGTATTAAGAAAGCTATATGATGGGAAAGAAAAAATTATAACCATGATGCATCTTGATTGACGATTATTCTCTAAACCTGTTTTGCTAGAAGGGCTAAATAAAAGGATATTTTTAAAACCCAAATTCTATTTATTTTACCCTTTCTCATTTCCTCTCAGCTTTTCCGATTAAATTTCTTTCATTTTATTTTATTCCCACCATATATTCTTTTGTTACCTATCAATTGAATCACATATGTTTTTTGAAAATAAGAAACAGGATGGCAAACACAGGTAGAGATGATGTGATTAATTAAATAAAAATCGGTATCAATCATCTTTAGTATGCTGAGAGAGATATCATGCCATCATGAATCAACATGATACAATGTCTAACAATAACAAAGAGTGTCCAGATAAATACAGATGGGTCAACGAAGGGTGTCATCTCTCCATTCAAACTGGAGATGATTCAAACACTAATACATGTAGCTATTAGGTCTTTCTGACAAGTGCACAATAATTGCTAGGCTGGAATCTGCAGAAAATCCCTACCCAACTTCTTTTTAATAATAAAATTTTAAGATCTTAAAGAGTCCACCAATATTAATTTATGTAATTTCTGATTTTTCTTCTGAAGGGGGAGTCGCTTGTTGTAGGAGCTCCTTTGCAATTATTTAAGATACGTTAATGGGCAGCAAGTGTACAGCACAACACGTATACAAAATAAATTAAACTTTAATTCAAAATTTTGTTGGCTTTTTAAATTTTTGCATACGTGTCATGTATGTTCTAAGAACCGTTTCATGTCAAAGGATTCCAACTTACTGCTTAGGATCGGAGCTCTTGTTGTAGTGGCAATGTTGAAAATGAAAATGGATCGTTTTTATTTTTTCGGTAAGGTAATGAATATGGATCCCAAAACAATCCACAATGATAAGCACATGCAAAGTATAAAATACACTTCAAAAGTCTTTTGGATACACACCATTACTACGATCAAGCCATTTTGTGAGAGTCACATACTAACAAATTTTGACTGACATTGTGAAAGAGCAGATGTTTTTATGCTATTAAACAGAAATTGTTAGAGAGAGAGAGAAAGAGAAAGGCAAATCCATAGTCTTCGTCAGAGTATGTATTCGCTCTTTTAATCATCCATCGTCACTCTGTCACATTTCATCAACAGTAAACAAAAAAATAGAAATAAAAAGTATTATTATTTGGGTCAAGTCCTTAGTATTATATATGGTCTATCTTCCTCACCTAATCTCTTGATTCTGATTTATATGTACATCACATCGGTAAATCATCATCTTTCTAAGGATCTTTCGACATTTTCTTATCAATTTTGACTTAACTAAAAATTTGTTGGAAAGTGTCTTGTTTCCACACGTTTCTCAACCGTTTGTAACACTCATAGAGTCAAATACCATTTTAGAAGTTTGGGTTCTTACAACTCTTAAAATTCTTAATGTATTAGTTTTTTTTTATTTTTTGTCAACTATAAATATTTTTTAATAGGTTTTATGGCTGCAAGAAGACTATGGAAGATTGTAGGATAAGTCAAGACTTTTGTAGAGAAGCAAGAACACATTTTGTGTGAAGAGTTTACAGGGTTTTTTCTTTTGATTTTGAAACTTGTCATGCATTTTATAATATCTTTGTTTTCCATTTTAGTGAAAGTTTTTATCGTCTTCGCTCGTGGATGTAAGCAAGTTTGTCGAACCATATTAAAAATTGTCTCTTTTGATTATTCTTTGTTGTTTATTGTTTTCTTGTTTTATTTTTAGCGCATCACATACTTCAATCCGATTTGTTGTTTGTTCCGCTATACTATTTTGACACAACAATTGGTATCAGAACTTCATGTTAGAGTTACAGATTTAGGATTTTTTTGGAGATTTTGTGATGACAGTTACAAGGTTTGAGGTTCAACGGAAAGAATGATTTTGGCTATTCAGGAACATTGTTCTAAGTGGAACAATTTTGTTTTCTACATCATATTCAGGTATACTTTGTATATAGTCGTGACATAAAAAAATAGGTCACATGTGTGTAAGAGGTTTGACATATTTATGTAAGTGGGGTGGTTTGCTCTATGGTGAGAAGTTCGGGTTTTATGAGTGGTGCGTTCATGGAAAGCAACATGTAGGTGTTACTTTTGATGATTCTGCTTTGCTACGTCCAAGTAAGTAGGTTAAAGATAGAGATTCAGACGTTTAGTTAGAGTTAGAGTGTGGTATTCCTATTTTGTTGGGACTTGAGGATGCTATTTCAAACCCTATTTAGGTCCTAGATGTTCATTAACATGGTAAGTGTGTCCAATTTGGATGTTAGCCCTCCAATTAAAGACGGATTTTGAGACATGGTGCTGAGGAGTCAACAGATATGTCAATAAAGCTGGGTTTCGTGATTGAGTTCATGGGTAACTAAGAATTTATCAATTTGAAAGATAAATAATTATGTACCCTTCAGGGTTTGGTGGAAAAGATGATCAAGGAGTTTCATTCAATTTTAGTTTGGTGGAATTCAAGCCAAGGTAAAGATTTGTTGGAAAGTGTATTAAGTCCACATGTTTCTTAGCCGTGTGCGACACTAAGAGTAAAGTACCATTTTAGAAGTTTGGGTGTTTAGGACTCTTAAAATCCTTAATGTGTTAGGGTTTTTTGGGTGTGTTTCACCTATAAAAGATCTTTTTATGAGTTTTAGGGTTGCGAAAAGACAGCGAAAGATTGTGCCACAAGTCAAGAGTTTTATAAAGAAGCAAGAACGTATTTTGTGTTGAGAGTTCGCAATGTTTTTTCCTTCAGTTTTGGAATTCACCATTGTGCATTTTTTCATCTTTTTGTTCTTCGTTTTAATTAAAGTTCTTGATCATCTTCGCCTATGGGTTATGGATGTAGACAGGTTTGTCGAACCACGTTAAATATTGTCTCTTGTGATTGTTCTTTGTTGTTTATTGTTTTCTCATTTTGTTTTTTGTGCATCACATACTTGAATCCGATCCGTTGTGTTGTTTTGACACAACAAAAATTATTCCACTAGACTCAATGATCTTAATATTATATTGTGTTCTTTCATCCTCAAATGATCATTTAATCCATTGGTAGATGATTTAACACTCCTGGCAACCATGTGGCAAAAAATGGTTAGGAACAAGAGGTTAACTTAACTCTTGTTCATCGTATGGTTAGGTTAAAAGCTGAGGCATAATCCTAGTTAAGTAACCCCTTTGTGTTCTTCCTCATTGCTAGAGGATTAGACGTGGCAAATTTTGCTATGACTTTTTTAACATCATGACCAAAAAAACCACCAAAAAAAAAAAAAAAACCTCATGTTAATAGACAAAACAAAAAAGTTCAAAAAACAAGAAACTCATGTTTTTTGTAGCACGGAAAAATTAGAATGTCTAGTGCAAACCGTGTTGACAATGAATTAACCAACTCTCAAAAAACCTTAAGGTGTTATACACAAATTAATATATTTTAACACCCCTTCTCAAGATGAATACTTTTCTCTCTTGGGAATACACTTTGAAAGCTAAACATGGGTCTGCACAACACTACTTCTTCTGAGAAAATTTGAACTCGTAATCAAACCTATTCTAATACCATGTTAATAGTAAATTAATCAACTCTGCCAAAACCTTAAATAGTCAGGAGAAACACAAATTGATATATTTTAACAAACAGAAAAATTGACAAGATTTTAACGTCGGGAGGGGATTTCATCATCACTTTTTTTTTTTTCTTGAATTTGTTGTCTTGTGTGAATTCGCATAAACAAGAAGCTAACTCGAGACTGATTCGTGGTGATGTTAAGATAAAACCGAAGTAAGATCACAGTTAAGTATATTGAGTACTGATTCAAACAAAATAAAAATATATAAAAAAAAAAATCCCCCTATCTTCTTTACTCGTAATGCCATTTACTCTCAAAACCTAACCTACTTGAATGTGCTCCTTCCGTTCCAACAAACGATTGATGCAGGCAGACCTCTCCATTGGTTATTCTTTCTGCAATTCCACATATTTTATTCGTAATTTATTAATTCCTCTTTTTTTAAGTCTACATGCATTTCACATGGACAGAATAATTAAATCAGAGAACTGCAACTTGAATTTGGTTTTCATTTCAGAGAAACATCCTTTAAATGATCTCATTGGCGCTGAGTTTTGACTTCCATTAACTCTCAACAAAAATAATTTTTCCGGTCAAGTGCTACTTAAATTTCTCTCTTTGCTGCAGCTGATCATTTCTCTCTTTGCTGCAGCTGATCATTTCTCTCTCCCTTAGCCACCTATAACTTAAGTCTTACGTTATTTTATCTACAAAAAATGCAATATCGTGGCAATATCCTAACGGCCTGGAATCAAAAACCTCCAAAAAGTGATTTGATTCCTCCCCCGAGTGTCCCATCAGGGGGCGTGGCGCATACGATATCACCCCATTACGCTTATGACCCGATAGCGTCTTGTCTAAAAGGTGGCACAGAACGAGATTGGTGGAAAACGTCTTGTCTAACAAGCAATCAGTGTTCTATAGAGCCCTAAAAATAACTGTCTGAAAACTGTTCTATCTTCGAGAGGGTTCGGACAGGGTAACCCCGTATCCTCCTTCCTCTTCCTCATTTGTACGGAGGGTTTATTGGAATCTATTTTTATTATTATTTATTGTTGAATAAGGTTTGTTGGTATCTATTCTTGCAAAAGAAAGAAAGAAATGTCTCACTGATATAAAGATCAACATTTTAGTTCTTCCGTATCTCATGTACACTTTGTTGATGACTATTATATTTGTTAAGTTAAATATTAATGAGACAAGAGTCGTAATGAAAATCCTCTAAGATTTAAGTGAAATTTCACGTAAAACCATTAGTCATAATAAATCCAAACTTATCTTTAGTTCCAACACCTTGAGAAGCTTTACGAGAGTTATCAAAAATGTCTTAAACATAAAACAAATCCAAAACTCTAATAATTATTTGAGTTTTCCTTTTATTGGGAGGAAATCTTCTCTATTTGTTTTTATTGAAGAAAAAAACAGTTCACGGAGTTAAAAGGGTGGAAACAAAAATTCCTTTCTGCAATGTTCTCCTCAAATCGGTCTTAACTACTATCTCATCTTATGTCATGTTCTACTTTCTTATTTTAAGAAAATTTGTGATTCAATTAATGCGCTATAAATAATTTTTTTCCTAGGTAAGATGGAGATAATAATAATAATAACTAGATAGACAAATTAAAAAGAAGTAAGAAGGAAGGTGGGCTTGGTTTTAGGGATTATATGCTTTCAATACTACTTTATTATCTAAAATTATTTGGAGAATCCTTCAAAACTCAGAGGCTTTATGGATTAGTAAGTTTCAAAAATCTTTACACTATCTTAAAGTTGCATTTCTTCATGCAAAATTGAGGCCTAATAATTCTTGGACTTGGAAAAACATTCTTAAAGGTAGGGATCTCCTCTTAAAAGGTATTTAGATAGAATGTGGAAACTGGGGATAATGTTAATTTCTGAATTGATCCATGGTCCCTAATGTAGAGGGCTTCAAATATCGAATTCCCCTACTAACCACTCGGTTCAAAAGGTTTGCAAATTTCATTGATAGAAATCGAAAAAGATGGAATTTGGATGCTATTCATAATGAGTTTTCCTAGGAAATTAGAGATAAAATCTTAGAAATTCCAATAGGTTGGTCAAGAAGAGATGACAAACTATTGTAGCACTTTGATAAGAAAGGTTTATTTAGTGTCAAATTGGCCTACCAAATTGCCATTTCTTCTCCTCTAATTCCTTCTCCTCCAAATTAATTCCCCTATAATAAGATTTGTAATTGAAATTTGCCTCATAAAGTTAAACACTTTATTTAGAGAGCTTGCAATTGATGCCATCCTGATAAGAGCTAACCTACTTAATCGTAACATCAATGTGGAGCCCTCTTTCCCTTGGTGTTTGTCCCATGCTAAGACTACATTCCATTTGTCTTGTGTCTTGCCCTATAATTGATAAAACTGATTTGCATCATCTCTTACTCTTAGAACAAGTATGTAGTCTTTGGTCCCTTTTGGGAATGGTTTATAAAATAGATTGACTTACCTAATATTCCAAATAACGATCTTGATGATGTTCTTATGCTTATAGCTTCTTTATGTTGGAATATTTAGAAGGCTAGAAATGGTTTCCTATTATCCCAAACTCCTTTAAATAGGGAATGCATTGTTTATATTGCTTATAGGTGTGTAAATGAAAGAAATGGTTTGAAAGAAGCCCATGTGGGTGGCCCTGAGATTCATGTTGCTAACCATTAGTGCTTGTTACACCTAGACTAATGATCCAACTTAAAGAACCAAAAATTCAAGGTAGTTTTACTTGCAAGTATACAAGTGTTATAGTACTGAACAAGGTCAAATTCACAGGGATTAACTGTGCAATAAAATCAAATATTACAATTGAAGAGAAATAGAAAAGAAAAGAAAGAAAAGAGATCAATGTTTCCACACCGTAGTATGGAGTAGAAATAATGTTAAA
>JAOXJP010201565.1:0-12055 GCA_025762735.1 Platanus orientalis
GGTAACTCGGAATGGCCGCGCTGACAAAAGCAGCAACTGCTCAGACGTTGTTCCCATCCTATGTGGTAATCCAATGTTAGTCCATTGGTGGGTAATGACCTAGATAAGGTAAAATGAGAGTGATGTATTGGTGCATTGTCGTGTCCTAAGACTCATTTTGTGAAAAATAGAAAATAACAAAGATGTGTTGCATACAAGTTGTTCAAGTGTGATTTTGATCCTACTAACTAGTTCAAGCTGTCCTAGAACTATGTGAGCATGTTTTCTATCCTATGCATGACAATTTGGAGTAATTGTTTAGAGATGGAGTGACCTAGGTCTAATCCAAAGCAAGATAAACATGTGAGAAATGTAGGCATGTGAGAAATGTAGACATGTGAGAAGGCAAGTAAATGAACATAAATAAAAACCCACACATGTGGAGATTAAACCGTCCTCAACGGAGTCGCCATTCTGTGGACATCGGCAGGTCGGGCGGGGTTCGGATCGTCCCCCTCCCGGCCATGGCTTCTTGGCCTAGTCTCCGGTGTGTGATGCCAGTGTGTGACAGGTTGCTAACCCCTTTTATAGGAGGATTAGGCTTTTGTTCAGAGTCACCACCAACTCGGGGTTAACCGACTGAGTTGGACATCGGTCCTTCTTTTCGGGGAAAAAGAGAACTAGACTCGAAAGTCTAGGGATTTGACTCTCTATATTGGTCTAGGTTCCTGAGATTAGGGTAAGTGGTTTGGTTGCATTTGGAGAAGGTGTTAGGCACCCCCAAATACCCGCCTTTTTAGGATGGCTTCTCCTATTCATGTGGGTCTTGGGTTTATGTTCATAATCATGCCTTGTTAGTTATAAATTTGGATGTTCAAAGTCTTTTTCTGCAAATTAGAAGTTTGCTGGATTTTCTCAGGCCTAACACCTGTTTTAGCTCTCAATGCCTGAATTTTAATTTAGGGTAAAAACTGGCGTTAGCCTATGAACAGTCTAGAAGCTGTCCTTGGTTTTGACCTTTTTCTCTATAGGAGAACCCCTCAAGGTTTTGGTCTTTAAAGGGATAATAAACCCCTCTAAATGGCTAACTGTTGGCCCTTTTAGGGTTTGGAATCAACCCTAGGAAAAGGGGGATAGAAGAAGGAAGTTAAATTTTTTTGAGTTACAGGCCTAATGCTTGTTTTCCATCTCAACGCTTGTTTTCCATACTCCTAAATTTAATTCAAGGTGAAAACAAGTTGGGAACCTGACCCAGTAGGCACTTTGATACTACTATTTGAGGTGTTTGGGGGGGTCCCAGCAATTTGGGACCCTAACATAGGGATAAGGGAAGTCTCTTAGGGTTTCACTGTGCAACCCTAGGGGTCCTGGGCTTAGGCCACGTGGAGATATGATCTCCCAAAATAGGCAAATCAATCATCTGTTACAGGCCTAACGCTTGTTTTCTAGGCTGACGTCTGTTTGTTCACTGCCTGAATTTTAATTCAGGAGAAAAACAGGCATTGGGTATGAAACCAACAACTTTCTAGGGTTTTTGGGCCACCCAAGTGGGGCCCAGAGGGGTGGAATTTCTCCTGAGTCTTAGACTAACCCTAGGGCACACTCAACACTTAACTAATTTTCAAAAAATGTCTTTTAAGATCAAGGCCTGATGCTTGAAATCCATCCCAATGCTAGAATTACTGTCCAATGCCTAATTATTGAAATCAGGCGTTGGGAAGAAATCAGGGCCTACAGAGGTGCTGGTGCATAGGGATAGGTCTCAATTGTCAGAAAATGCCTTGGAACAGGCTCTGGGATAATCAGAGCTCCTTGGGGTGGGTCCTAGATCTCAACGCCTGAATTTATCCCTGATGCCTATTTTCTAATTCACAAAAAAATAGGCGTTAGTTGTTAGGAGAAAATCCAATAATTGTAGTTCTCGATTTTAGAGCCTCTAGGGCTTTTGAAAAATTATAAAATTAAGCATGCTTATGCAGACATATAAAGGAATCATATATAAAAAAATAAATTCAAAATCATGCTTAAATCATCAAAATCAAACATCACAAATATCGCTAAAAATTGGGTCTCAGAGAACCCAATTTTTGGAGTCTGTTTGGGGGGCCATTTGGAGGCCTTCCACAACATAAAAAATTACCAAATTAAATACAGAACTACTTCTATATGTCTACTATAATATAGTCAAAATTTGTCTTAAGAGGCCTTGCACAAAAATCAAACAAAATTTGGCAATAAAACTGGTTGAAAATAAGAGCAAGATAGAGGTTGTTGAGCCTCTACCTTGTACCCGACTTAGAGCAGTGCTTTAGCATAAATTGAGCAGCATGACAGTTACTAAATGATGCAAAATGAAGTCTAGAACATGGGTAGGGGTCAGGTTTAGGCTTACCTTGCCAAGGGTTGGGGGTGAACTTCACTTTTCCTCTTCTTCTTTCTGTTTTTCTTCTTTGGTTTTGGGTTTTTGGTTGCCAACCCTTGTGAGCACGAATAGCCCCAAATTGGTTGATCCAATGGTGCGATGAGTGGATGAGGATGGGTAGATGAGGGCTAGGATGATCCCTATCCTAAAGAGAGGTGGAAGGTGGTTTTAACCCATGGTTTTTGCAATGGTGGTTTGTGTTTGTTTGACATGGTTTTATGATTTTGTGAGGCAATGAATGTAGGGCTAGGATTGAGTTAAATGAAGGGTGAGGATGAGGGGGTGACAAGGGGCATGGATTGAAGACATGGACCAATGGGAAAGGGATGGGTTTATAATGCAGTTAATCTTGAAAATTGGAGAATTTATGATGCAGGATTTGGAATTTGGAGTAATGACACAGTAAATAAAGATTCCAAAGCAAAGGTCCATATGCAGTTTTGATTTTTTTCTACTTAATCTTTGTGGACACGCCAGTCAACCGAATTCGCGATCTGACACCTGCAAACCCTTGAAAGTCCAATTTCTGGAAAATTCAGAAAAAGTCTCGTTGGACTATAGAGAGGGTAAAATGGTAAAATTATTGACCAAAATCTTCTAGGAATATATGTGGGTTGGATCATTAGAGGTACTGCAGTAAACAGTGAGTCAATCAGACATGTGTGCAGGGAGAAACATGAAAAGCCGTCTTTCATAAGAAAATAGGAATCGCGCAAATACGAGTGATTCTGCTCGAGTTTACTTTTTGATTTTTTAAACTTTGTTTATTACAAACAGACAATGGTTTTCGGGTTTCTTGGACATTCTAGTAGCACTGGTGGGTTTAGAATTAGGTTCCGGAATGAGTTTGAATTAAGATCGGTGATGCAATAACATGAGAAATGCTATAGTTTGGATGTGATAGAGTTTGTGAATGGGTGGGGCCCATTGTGGACAACTAGTGGGCCATAGAGTATTGGAGTTTTGAGAGTCTCGGAGCCACAGGAACTATCATGACATCATTCAGGTAAAGGGGGAAGCTTCAGGGATCATTTAAAGGTCCAGAGGTAACTTTTGAAGTAAAAGGGTAAAATGGTAATTTTACACCTGTAAGGGAAAAAATGGTAAAAACAAGGATTCATCACCTGTGGTGCTTCACAACAAGAAGACTTATGTAGGCAATAGAAAATTCAATGATCTGAGTGGTCGATAGTGAGTTTTGGGCCTTTGAAGGTAAAAGGGCAAAATGGTAATTTTTCCATATGTGATGCTTTACCGGAGAAAGGCTCACAGGAGGCGGAAAACACATTGATGACATGAATGGAGTTCTAAAATGTAGACTCTTAAAGTCCTGTTGATGCTTTTGAGAGAGATTAGGGTTTGACCTGAAATGGTGCTTTTAGGCTGTAATGAGGTGTTCTGACTGACTCATTCACGACTGGAGTATCTAGAAAGATGGCTTAGGGAGTGCCTAACCTTCTAAAGTCCGACCTAGATCTTCCTAAGCTGAGGGTGCTTAAGGTTCTGATGTCTAATAACTGTTATGTTGTCCTTATGCTATCACATGACCCAAGTCAAAATTTGGGTGCTGACAGTGGTTTGCCTCTTTTGCGGTCTATATGTAGCGTAGATGTCGTCGCCTCAATGGACTCACCAGCACAACAGGTCAAGATATCCCATACCTGCGTAACCCTAGACAACAAATGATCGTACCCAGTGTCAAACCATGCACAACCGGTCTCAAGAAAGCCATAACACACTCAATACACAGAAATAAGTACAGATAAATATAAGTTACAATAACATAAACTAACTAAAATGAGAAATACAAGTGTTGAAATGATATACCTGGTTTGTCAGGTCTAACTATGATTGTGGTACTCCCTGTGATCTGTCGATTGGATGTTGCACATATTGATGTGATACGCGTGCATACCAGTCCATGTAGTGGGGCACACAATCTCCGGAATAAGGTGACGGCACAGACCGATGCTCATCTGAGAGTACGTGGCTCTACCACACCGCCCACACCTCATCATAAAAAACATAAGTGGGCCGGTAGAACAATGCAGAGGCTCTACATACTGGCAGTCTAGAGGTTTGGCAAAGGGTGGTTTGAGGAGGGTGGTATTGGGTTGGATTGGTGACATGGCACTAATAGGAAACAAGTGTAGTGCCATGTCACCCACATGGGCTCTTGTGTTTGGTTGGGTGGTTATGGCCCATGGTTTCGAAAAGAGTGGTTTGAGGGGGGCATAATGGGAATTCATGGATTGATGACATGGACCAATAGGAGAGGGGTAGGTTTATGATGCAATAATTTTGAAAAATGATGCAGTATTCTGGGGATTTGGATAAATGACACAATAAATAAAGATTCTAAAACATAGGTCCACATCCATTTTTTATTTTTTTCTACTTAGTCCTCACGGATACACTGGTCAACCGGATTTGCGATTCGACATCCGTAAACCCTCAAAAGTTCAATTTCTGGTAAATATGGAAAAAAACTTCATTGGACTGTAGGAAGGGTAAAATGGTAAAATTATTTACCAAAATCTTCTAGGAATATGTGCGGGTTTGATCATTAGAGGTACTGTCACAAACGCCAAGTTAATCAAACATGTATGCAGGGAGAAACATGAAAAGCCGTATTTCCACAAAAAAATATGAATCATGCAGATACAAGTGATTCTACCCGAGTTTTTGCTTTTTGACCATCTGAGCTCTATTGGTTGCAAACAGATAGTGGTTTTTAGGTTTTTTGGACATTCCGGTCGCATTAGCGTGGTTGGAATTAGGTTCCGGAATGAGTTTGAATAAAGACCAATGATGCAATAATCTAAGAAATGTAGTTTGGATGTGATAGGGTTTGTGAACAGGTAGGGCCTATTGTGGACAACTGGTGGGCTATAGAGTGTTGGAGTCTTGAGTCTCGGAGCCATAGGAACTATCATGACATCATTCAGGTAAAGGGGGAAGCTTCAAGGATCATTTGAGGGTCTAGAGGTAACTTCTAAAGGCAAAAGGATAAAATGATAATTTTCTGTCTGTGGTTTGAAAAAGGTAAAAATGTGAATTCTTGGCCTGTGATGCTTCATGACTAGAAGGCTTATGTAGGTGAATAAATTCAGTGATTTAGGTCATAGATAGTGAGTTATGGGCCTTTGAAGGTAGAAGGGCAAAATGGTAATTTTTCTAATTATGATGCTTTGATGAAAAAAGGCTTACAAGAGGTGGAAAACTTACCAATGACATTAATGGAGTTCTAAAATGTGGACCCTCAAAGTCCTGTTGATGCTTTTGAGAGAGATTAGGGTTTATCCTGAAATGGTGCTTTCTAGGCTATAATAAGGTGCTTTGACTAGTTCATTTGCGACTGGAATATCTGGAAAGACCTCTTTAGGAATGTCTAACCCATTATAGTCCATGTTTTCTCTTCTTAAGCCAAGTGTGCTTAGAGTCTTGATGCCTAAATGTTGTTATGCTGTCCTTATGCTATCACATGACTCGAGTCAAAATTTAGGTGTTAACAGATGCCCCCCCTTTAGTTTGTGTGGCTGTGCTATACATAGCAAAGGAGGAAGTGCCCTAATTTTGACTTGGGTGAGATAATACTTCTTCCTTGTATGTAACCCATGGGTGGGTTGTTTTGAAAAAGGGAATAGTTTTGGTTGTGACAAATAATTGTGGGTTGAAACTTGTCATTGACTTGTGGGTCAAGGTTTTGGAAAATGTTTGCTTTTTGAAATACCTTCTTAAATTGAGAGTCAACTCTTTTGGTGTTTTACAAATAAATTTGGAGGTATCTTGCTTTGAAATGAGTATTAACCAAAAGAGATGGGCTCCCATTTTGAAAAGACGGACTATTCATGGGCGTTTTTGCAATATAAGACAGTTTTGGTTAAAAAAATAAGATAGGCTAAAGTTTGTCCCTAACTTTGGAGATAAGGGTTTTGGAAAATGTTTACTTTTCAAAATGCCTTTTCAAATTGAGAGTGACCTCTTTCGGTGTTTTACAAATGCCTTCAAGATTATTCGAGTTCCAAAATGGGTATCAACCGATAAAGAAACTCTTTTTGGTTTCGGAAAGGATGGGCTACCCAAGAGTTATATGCAAGCAATTAGTACTTTTTCTAACTTCTCAGGTGTTATTTTTAGCATATGTGCTGCATCGAGAGACATGTAACTCATCAACATTGGGTGCAATTGCTTGAAAACATTGCGGAAAATTGATCATGTAAAAGCTGTAAATCATGCAAGTAATCTAAAACCTAATAATCAGACAAAGTAAAATACTACACATTGTATGAAAATTGTTAAACACATAGTTGCTTTGGAGATTGTTGAGTATGTCTTATGTTCAATTGCGATTGATTATCATGCCATGAATGTAGATAACTTGTGCAAAAAATGACGGATGAAAACAAGGAATTGTTAGCAATATCAATTGTTGGCTAAATGTCACCTTGCCTCCCTTTTACTGATTTTGTACCAGATTATGCCTAAAATGATGTGTTTTGATTATTGCGATCCTAAAAGACTGATGACTGACTCTTTAGAGATTGTTTGTGATTTTTCTTGAGTTTTTTAATGGGACTCACAGAGGGATGTTAGTGAAGCTCTCCCTAGAAAAGCTATGGAAAGTATATGTAATCATGATTGAGCACTGCTCGGTTTTACATCAATCATGGTACATATGCGCTAAATATTGCTTCTAAAGACACATGTGGCTTCACTTTGGTCGTGATACATAGTCGGATGGATCTATGACATTGTCTTCGTCCCACTTAGGCGAATGTCATATTTTATGGGACTCACGGAGAGATTTTGGGAGCTCTCTTTAGAAAAGCTATGGGACCTTGGAGGGTCAATGTTACGCATTCATAAAGTGATTGCTACATAGGCTATGGGTTGATCCATGACAATATTTTCGTCCCACTTAAACATTGTCAAGGTGGGGGGACATGCAAGGCAGAATTTATATGACTCTCTTCGAAAGTCGGGGAGAATCTATTAGTAGCTCCGAGAATACCGAACGAGACGTCGAGCCGGTGAGTGTTGTTAAAACATGTCATAAATTTGTTACATAAATCTTGTTAGAGTAGGTACGAGTTTATGAAGAGCACATCTATATAGCTAGCTAAGAGTTTATTAAGAGCCCATTTGCTCCCAAATTTTCATGTGAGACTGGCTATGTCTTATATTTTTAATCATTACACCTCGCTACTAAAACGATTATGTGAAATGCATAACCAAAGCCATGTAAAGAAGTTTCATTGTCTTATCATCAGAACCCCAAGACACTCAGATACTCATCAGTGCTCACTCTAGATTGGGCATCTTAACTTATGCACGTCGCACGTTTTATCAAATACCTCAACCTAACTTTTACTCATGGAACTGCATCCTATCTGCTTACTCGAAAGCTGGTCCTCTTTCTCACATGCAAGAAATCTTTAATCGAATTCCAAACCGAGATGGGATTTCTTGGAATTCCGTTATTTTCGACTATGCTAGTCAAGGATTGGGTGACAAGTCAGTGAAGATCTACAAATCAATGCTGAGAGATAGTCTTAAAAATCTGAATAGAGTAACTTTCTCCACGATGCTAATCTTTTCATCTAGCCAGTGTTCTATTGATTTAGGTAGACAGATTCATGGGCAGATAGTGAAATTTGGGTTTGTATCATTTGTTTTTGTGGGTATCCCTTTGGTGGATATGTACACAAAAGCTGGGTTAATTTATAATGCAAAGCGGGCTTTTGATGAAATGTCTGAGAGAAACTTAGTTTGTACAATACAATTATTACAGGGCTCTTACGTTGTGGGATGATAGAAGATTCAAAGCGCTTGTTTCAAGAAATGCTAGAAAGAGATTCAATTTTCTTGGACTACAATGGTTACGGGGATCACCCAAAGTGGACTAGAGAGAAGCATTGGATGTGTTTAGAGAGATGAGATTGGAAGGCCTGGCTATTGATCAATTTACTTTTGGAAGTGTCCTAACTGCTTGTGGGGGTCTTTTGGCCTTGGAGCAAGGGAAGCAGACCCATGCTTATATAATTAGGACTGATTATAAGGATAATATTTTTGTGGGTAGTGCTCTTGTCGACATGTACTCCAAGTGTGGAAGCATAATAGCTGCAGAGACAGTATTCAAGCGAATGGCTGTTAGGAATATTGTATCTTGGACTGCAATGCTAGTGGGTTATGGTCAAAATGGGTTTAGCGAAGAAGCTGTGAGGATCTTCTGCGAGATGCGGAGAAACGGGGTTGAGCCTGATGAATTTACGCTAGGCAGTGTGATTAGCTCATGCGCTAATCTAGCCAGCTTGGAAGAGGGTGCCCAGTTTCATGGTCAAGCCCTAGTTTTGGGTTTGGTTTCCTTTATTACAGTTTCTAATGCACTCGTTACCTTGTATGGTAAATGTGGAAGCCTTAAAGACTCTCACCACTTTTTCAATGAGATGCATATCAGGGATGAAGTGTCTTGGACTGCACTGGTTTCAGCCTATGCCCGGTTTGGGAAAGCCAAGCAGACGATTGACTTATTTGAAAGAATGCTTGCTAGTGGCCTGAAGCCTGATGGAGTTACATTCATCGGGGTTCTTTCAGCTTGCAGTAGAGCAGGACTGGTGGAGAAAGGATACGAGTATTTTGATTCCATGGAGCAAGACCATAAAATTATACTGATTCTTGATCACTACACTTGCATGATTGATCTTCTCAGCCGAGCTGGAAGGTTAGAAGAAGCGAAAGATTTTATAAATCGGATGCCTTGTCGTCCCGATGCAATCGGATGGTCTACTTTACTTAGCTCATGTAGACTTCATGGTAACATGGAAATTGGGAAATGGGCAGCTGATTCTCTACAAGAATTAGAACCACAGAACCCTGCAAGTTATATTTTGCTCTCAAGCATCTATGCAATGAAAGGGAAATGGGAAGATGTGGCTCGTTTAAGAAGAGATATGAGATATAAGGGACTGAGAAAAGAACCAGGTTTTAGCTGGATCAAGTATAGGACCAGGGTCCACATTTTTTCAGCTGATGACAGATCAAGCCCATTTTCAGATCAGATATATTCTGAGCTGGAGAACTTAAACCATAAAATGATAGAGGAAGGATATGTGCCAGATATGAGTTCTGTTCTCCATGATGTTGAAGAGGTGGAGAAAATAAAGCTTCTCAGCCACCACAGTGAGAAACTCGCAATTGTTTTGGGGTTGATTTTAATACCTCCTGGCTTGCCCATACGAGTTGTTAAAAATCTTAGGGTTTGCGGTGATTGCCACAATGCAACTAAGTTCATTTCTAAGGTCACCCAGAGAGAGATACTAGTAAGAGATGCTGTTCGGTTCCATCTGTTCAGAGACGGAACATGTTCATGTGGAGATTTCTGGTGAAGCAGTTTTGCTAGTAGCCAATTATGTCATTGAGGACGTTTGAATCATAAATTCCTCAGTTAAGTGTCTCTCATTTTCATCTTGACCACTGTTGTTACATATGGTTTCAACCAAATTGTAAAATGTATTTCTCCATGGATATTGAGTCTCTTTATGGCGACAATCTCCTATTTATTATTACTGTTCTTGCATCTGAAATTCAGAGGACTAGTGATCCTTGATCTGGTTAAATTGAAGTTTATTTCTGTTTCAAAACCTATCCGTGGACAAAGAACTGTGATATCTTGTCATTTCTAGTTTGATATTATTCTCATGCTTTATTATTACATCTATCCTATACTATGCTATGCTGATTTAGATAGCAAGACATTCTAGACTTACATCTTGGCAACTAAATTTGCTCAATGTTGTTTGTTGTGATGTGTCTGTCTGTTTTCAATGGTATCTAGGCCTTGAGAAGGTTTGTTTGTCCTTTTCTCTTATATACAACAATGAAAAATGATCCATTGATTGTTTGTTGTGAATCTTATAAGAATAATGTTGTTTTTCAGATTTGTGTGGACAATGTTGAGGGTGAGGTGCGGATTGCTGGCCTCATGGCATTGATATCTTCAGGTGAATGGGGTGTTTAAAAAATGATGGATGGAGTGATGAAGGGCTCTACTTTGATGTAAATTTACTTGCCTTGAAGCACCTTGTGATTTTTATTTTATTTTTAAATTAATATATTTCCTTTTTTGAGGTAAACTGCCTTTTATAGACCAAAAAAAAAAAAGTTACTAGATTTTTTATGCAGCATGTGATAGCTTTTCAAACTGCACATGCCATGTATGGATCAATTGATGTTAAGAAAATAAAAGAAAAAAGAAGAAGACATCTGTTAAAAAGAAAGTATGGTTTATTGCTTAGTAAACAACCAAGTTTTTTTTCTCTAATGCCATAAATGTCCTTTTTCTTTTTAATTGATAATGAAGTCAAAATTATAACCAAAAACACATAGGAGTACAAGGAAGGCCCTGGTTCAAAGTTCTGGCCAAAAGAAACAAAACAAGCACAATGGAGATTACAATGGGACGGGTCCCACAAAACAATTCCTGTCCAGTGACACCACTCTTTTATTTTTTTAATTGAATGGTGTGCAGCGACATTGCTCTTACCAAGATCATTAGTTAGAACATTTCCCAATCTTGGCATTTATTGGAATGAGATGATCAACCTGTTGTAATATGTTGGCATCCTCATAGGTTGTATTGTCACATTATTTTAGCTTAGATCTCTTAAAGTTCTTTGTTTGAAAAATTTGGGAATAAGCCCAACTCAATATTCTTCATATCAGTGCTCTCCAGTGAGAATTTCTTTACTATAACTTTCCCGTATATTATTTTTCTGTACCTTACTTATATGATGCTCTTGAATTTAGATTTTTAGCAACTTTTAGACATTGTAAAAAGAAAAAGAAAAATAGTTCTTCCATCCAATCCCAATTTGGCACCTTTTTCTAAAGATGTTTTGTGCAAATCAAGGTTATTAGAATAATTGCAACATAATCCACAGCTCCCACTCCTAGTCAACACCCAAGAACCTCAGCTGGTGCTTATCAGTGTAGCCAGGAAAGAAAATGTTACATATATACCCTTTTTTTTTGGCTGAATAACAAGCTTTGTATTAATGGTGGAAAATACAAAGCCAACAGAAAAAGATGAGACTCTTACCCAAAGAAACATATAGGAGAAAACAGGGAAAAACGATTAGCAAGGATAAACATCAATACAAAACATTACAATATTACAACATCATCTCCTCTTCTAAAGGGTCCACAAAAATGGAATCTTTATCGACTCCTCTTTTAGCCAATCTATCCGCCTCTTCTTCAGCCTCTCTTGGAATCCACTTGAATGAGATATTCAAAGAAGACGCCAAAAAAGCCGCTTCCTTAATGAAATGAGATAGTTTCCATGCCTATTATGAGCTTAGGTAACATAAGCATGAAGTATGAGGGTGGTATTTATGTGTATTCTGGTTCCTCTTGTATTTCTTTAATAAAATGCATCAGTCATGACAAAGAAAAGCTAAAAAAAAAAAAAAAAAGAAGCAAAAATGCAAAAAACTGAACAATAATTATATCTGTTGGCTAAGAATATTTCATTATAACCCTGGACACAATGCTTTTCCTTCATGGGATGTTTGAATCCGATGTCCTAGTCCAATGGTGAAACATGCTTACATCCATCTGCATGGAATCATCAAGTGGCCTGATTTATGGCAT
>JAOXJP010201576.1:1084-12055 GCA_025762735.1 Platanus orientalis
AGGTCAATCTAGATCTTATCAAGTTAACTATAATTGAAACAATTTACAGGTAAATCACATTTGTCAAACTAGATTAAGTTTGATCAACTTTGGTTGATTTTGGTCAAACCAATCAAATATGGTTGATTATAGTTAAACAAATCAACTATAGTCATAGCTAGTCATACTACTTTAGTTAACTCTTGTTCAATCCGGTCAGACCTACTCAACCCTAGTTAATTTGGGTCAACCAATTGACTATGGTCAAGCCGTATCAACCTTTGGGTCAAATATGGTTAAAACATATTAAATTGGTCAATATGTGTGTTATCTTATTAAATCTAGTCAAACATGATCAAACTCTTGTCCATTGTGGTCAAACTGGTCAACTCTTATCAATTATTGTCAACATCGATCCATTTTAGTCAAATCTGGTTAAACCATGTCAAGTTCTAATCAAATCAGGTCAAACCAAGTTAATTAGGTTCATATTGGGTCAATCGGGTCTAACTTGGTTTACATGATCAAGGCCTAGTCAAACTAGGTCTAAAACATTATTTTATCTTATTTTACAAATTTTCAGATTTTTCTAGATTTTTTTTTTATTTTTTTATTTTTTCAAGGTTAGGACACGAGGGAACACATATCAAGACATGGGGTACCTGAAATGCTCAGGGAGATTAAGAGGGACATAGGACATGGGGGGACAGGGTACATCCAGCAAGTAGGTGGGCACATACATGTACATAAGATGACATAAGCACGGCCTAGGCAGCATGGGGTATGGCCTGGGCGCATGGTACAGGCGACACAAGCACAATGTTGGGCATGAGACAAGGCGCGCGCAGGCGCTGCCACCTTCATGCATGTGCATAGGCACTGCCACCTTCGTGCATGCACACCGCCTTTGCATCTGTGTGTAGATGTGAGCCACATGTGTCTATGTGTGTGCGCTATACACTGGCTAAATGGGCAACGCATGCATGCCGTGTGGGCAACCCTATCCCTATGTATTTGATATATTTCTAGAGTCTAATTTGGACTCATTTTCCTCAAAAAATTTTATTATATCCATTTTAAATAAGGATAGAGGTTTCAAAAAAAAATTTAGACTCTTTAGAGTCCAATACACCCCCGTTTTTTACTTGCACTCCAGCTGTTCGACAAAATGCAAAGAGAGAAATCTGACTCCAAATAGAGGCCAACTTTTCTCAAATTTTACAAGTGATATTTTTAGGTATTTAGGACCATTATTACATAAAAACTTATTATCAAATAATTAATTTGGAGTAAAAATAGAATACCCTATTTTAATTGCAATATGATGTTTTCTAGTCAAACTAGGAGTTAGAATCCATTCTTATTTGTCTCCAAACTTTTCTAAATTCTTATTTAAGACAATTATGGGCTGTAAAAATTATCCTCAATAATCCTAAAATCTTTTCAAGTTGGATTTGAGAGTTGTATTCTATATTGGAATCACACACTAAGTATAATCATCCAAATCTATGTCCAACTTGGATTCCTTTATAGTGTTGTTAGGGGAAGAACAACCTAGCCTCTTGGAAGTACTAAAAAATTCTATAAAATTATTATATAATTATAGAAATATCATTGGAATTCAATTAGATCTAATCAAGTATAAAGACAAAACTGATTTCTTCTCCTGGGTCATTTCTGGATCGCATCGGATAGCTCTAAATATCCCTTTTCTCCTTTCTTTGTATTGTGCTCCAATTTTCTTCATTTATTGTTGTTTATACTTCATTGCAATGTGTTTGGATTAGAAGACTTAAATGGATAAAAGATAAGTAATAAATTTATATGCAAAGTAATGTGAGATGGATAAAGGGGTGTCACACCTCGAATACGGAATCTCTTGGGAACGAGATATGACTTTAGGGTATGTACTTACCCAGTGTTTGGATTTGGGCCCACCCCACGGCCCACAAAAATTGGGTTATGACAAGACTACCCCTCTAGGAAGCCTAGAGCCACCCCCAACCCATGTTGGAGATGCCTTGTAGTTTAAGCTTATGTGGGGAAGAAGCATGTTGCACAACCCACCATGCTGCCCATTCCTCCTAATGTACCACCTTTCCAATTCTAACATTGTGGTTGTCTTACCCACACACCCACCAAAAGATATGACAACACATCACATGTCACATGCGTGATATGTGGGCAGTGCACGTGTAGGAAACCTGCTCGACAAGTGTTTAACGAAATTTTTTATTAAGAAATTGAACCTTTTTTTGCCAAATTTGTTTTTAAATACTTGATAGATAAGGAATGGGGTATCCACATACTCCCAAACTCTGTGAAATCCCCAAGACCCACATGACTAAACTGCATGCCAATTATTTGTTGAAATTCCTACTAGAGTAATCCGAGTCCAAATGGAGCCCAACCATTTTCAAATTACATATTATATAATTAATGGTATTTAAGAGCTATAATTTTATCAAAATTAATTATTAAATAATTTATTTAATCCATTTAATTAGATACCCTTTGTAGTTGCACTTTAAAGTATCCTTGTTTAAATAGGAGTTGCGATCCAATCTTCTTAGTCTTCCAACTTTCCAAATTCTTATCCATTACAAATATGGGCTCTTACAACTTATCCCAACCTCCTAAAAAGTTTTTCAAGTTGGATTAAGAGTTTTATTCCATGTAGGAATCAAATTCACTCATTTTTAAAAGGATATTAATCCAAATCCTAATCCAACTTGAACTCCTTTGTAAGGTTGTTACAAGCACGGCGTAACCTCTTAGAAGAGCTCAAAACCTCTATAAAATTATGATAATTATACAAAAACATCAATATCAATCCATTGTAATGGGTCAAGGATGAATACAAGCAGATTTCTTTTCTTGGGCTCTTTTGGATCGCATTAGACACCTTAAAATATCCTTCTTCTTTCTTCATGTTCTTCCAATTTTATCCATATTTCTAAAGATTAAAAATTTTAGAAACTTTATCTAATATATTAAAAATGAAAGAGAAACCTCAAGAAACTAGCCTGTCATCCTAGATTGCTTGAGGGGAGTACATTTGATAAAGGAGAGAAGAATAAGAGAATATAAAAGGAGTATATCACGACTATAAATTCATCGAAACTGATATTTTATGAATCTATATCATTCTAAATATTCTTAGGATTCTAAAAAATAAATAAACCTCTCATCAATCCAATTTAAATTGAGTCCATAATTAACGTTTCATTAAAAACTGCACTAGATTCGCTCAGGCAAATTTTCTGTTTAAATTTCGTTACAAGACATCATCAAAAAATTATTTTCAAAACTTGGATTTATGGAATAATTGTGTTTACCACATATTTGAAGAGAACCAAAAATAAAAAATAAATCCTAGATTACATATGGGACTCTTATACTAATAGTTCTTTAAATATCTTGAAAAAACAATAATTTTTATTTATTTTTCAGAAAATTCAGATTCTTAATTCTAAAAATTCCATAATCACTAAATGTAATTCAAAGATTTAAATAAGTAAATATCATAGGAAAAATACCTCATTAACTTGACATAAGATGCAAATCCAAACTGATCTCCAAAGTCTCCATATTTGTTTTAGAGCTCTCTAGGCTTCTCCCAACATCTAAAAAGTTATAAGATAACCTTTGAACATGGATAAATCTATTTATAGAGGTTTAGAGAAACCAAAGATGCCCTAGGGATGTGGAATCCTTATGGGATTCTTTCCTTAGGCTATGGGGCCCAATATCCTTAATTAAGTCAAATTGCATTAAGGATATGTCCACACTGAAATTTTGACTTGGGTTAATTAATGAAGCTAAGGAAGTTCATCAAACCAGAATGAAGAATCAGACCCTAGGCTACCTTGGTTTAGGAAAAATAGGCCAAAATTCGGCATTCCTTGAACCTTGATCAGCAATACTTGAACTAGACTCTATATGGTTGGACCTCCCTCGTGTGGCCTCCCATGGACACTCCGGTTGCTAAAGTCAATGCCGACTTCCTCAAGCCATGGGCCAAACCCTACTTAAGACCAACCAAGTTTGTCTTTTCTAACTAAACCCTAATTTTCCAAGAAGCATCGATAGGACTATGAGAGTCCAAACTCCAGACTATCAACCTCATTTTCTTTAAAACTCTCCAACCTTTATAAGTCTTCTCATAGTAAAAAGTGTCTTAGGTTGAGAAATTATCATTTTACCCTCATACATCGTTGTTTAGGTTTTACCATGTCTTTAATAAATTGTCCATCAATCAAATCCGCTTGTGGCATGTACCTACCCCAATCTCTCAAAACTTTTCCACATCATACCAAGACAGTTTTTGCTGTGTTTGATCCTCAAGCCCTTGAAAGTTACCTAGACATTCAAATTCTAAATGGTTAGTAGCCATTTCTCAAATTTCCCCCTATGTGGGAATATACCCTTTTGGGCCTAGAGACCCCAAATGGGTTGGTTCCTGTGACTTTTATATGTGTATGATCTTTTGACCTAAAGACCCTTATATGGGTTGGCTAGATGTAGCCCCATAGACCCCTATTTAGGTTATCCTTCTTGGGTCCAGAGACCCCTTTATTGATTAGTCTTTATGGCTTCAGGTACCCAATCATTGGGTCACATTATTAGGTGAAGACAACCCTAGTGGTCTAATAAGTGCAAGCCTAGTCACTTGGATTTATAAATGGTTTCATCAGGTACCTAATCACCGGGTCACATTAATGGGGGAAGATGGTCATCGCGCCCATTGGTCTTATGACCCCGAAGATTCATTTGTAGGTTAGCTTTTATGGCTTCAGGTACCCAATCACTGGATCACATTAATAGGTAAAGACAACCCTAGTGGCCCAATATGTGCAAGCCTAGTCACTAGGCTTTATAAATGGTGTCATCAGGTACCTAATCATCGGGTCACATTAATAGGTGAAGATGGCCCTAGTGACCCTATATATGTGATGTGATGTGTTATTTCGGAGACCCTTACATGGGTTATGGGATTTTCTTTGTCGGATACCTTTTATGGTTTATATACGTTATATTTTTCCAAAGACCTTTTATGATTTATATATGATATGATTTGTCAAAGATCTTTCATCGTTCATTTACACTTAAATGTGATATGTGATAGAGACACTACTATATTTTGTATGTGATACATATATTATTGGGCATGTATATATAATACTTAGTATATAGCATATATCATTTAGCATATGCATGATTCAATTTGGTTCACCTTGGACTCTCTTATGGTCATCTTGTGACTATACATACTCGATTCATAGTAGGGATACATGTTTAGTAGATTTGATGTACTATCATCTCTACTTTAATTCTTTAGTCTTTCTTCTTATTTGCTACTATGATTATTTTTAACCTCCTTTAGTGTTGTATAAATTGCATATCCCCCGCTAAGTCCATCTTGCTTACCCCACTTGACACCACCCACAGATGGAGACATGGAGTACGAGGATCACCAGGAGCTATAGAGGAGACAACGAGGTGAGAGATTGAATAGGCATCTAAGCCCAAGGATTTCTTTATTGGTTTACTCTCTTTTTTAGACATTTGACTCAAGACATTTGTTTCATTCTAGTTTGGGTTTGTATTATTGGCCGCTTAAGGCCTTATGATGGATGTAGACATTAAACCTCTTTATTAGGATATGATGGACATGGATTACTTTTCCGCTAGACTTATTTGGATTATGTCATCGATATCATTTTCCTACTACAATGTGATCATTAAATGGAATTGATTGATTGTGAAATTAGTAGGTTAGCCTATCCATATAAGAAATAATGTGATTAGATAAAAGGGTGGGTTAATGACATGTTCTGAGCTCGTTGATCTCTTTATTATGAGAAACAGATTCAAGGCATGTCATTCTCATGTCACAGATTCAAACCCAGCCCACATCACGGTTCATAGACTCGGGTTGTGACAACTTGGTATTAGAGCCTAGGTTTTTAGATTTTGTAGACAATTTGTGCTATTTTGGAGTTAAGGATTGAGTTTTTGGGATATAAGTCAACGAAAATATTTGAGGATTAATTAATTATTCATGTATGATGTTTAAGATTAGTAATTTTAAGTTTCTTAGAGTTAAATAGATGATTACTACTACATCCTAGTTCTAAGACATGTTGTTTGTCTTATTTTAGGATCCAAAGATGCTCCTAAGGAGAGACACTCGTTCTAAATCATCCACTATTGTACAACTAGATGTTGATGTCCTGATTGGAGTGTTGGCTGCTATTAAGGAGCTGGCTGTGTGGTCAGAGAGCACATCACTTAGGGGGGTAGCCCTAAGGGAGGATAACCAGAGATGGCAGTGATGCTTATGAGCAGTTTCATCTAATGGGACTGCTAGAGTTCATGGGGACCTGTGACCCCTTGGAGGCTGAGAGTTGGATCATACAGTTGGAGAAAATTTTTGATGTCATGGAGTGCTCCTCTGAGAAAAATACATACCTTTCTACTTTTGTATTAAAGGGCGAGGTGGAGCATTGGTGGAGGGCCACCTATGACACCCTCTAGTATGATGCTGACGAGTATCCTACATGGGACATGTTTCTTCATGTCTTTTGCTAATATTTCATTCTGGAGGAATGGAGAGAAAAGACGATGACTAAGTTTCTTGAGCTCACCCAAAGTAGCAAGATTGTTCTCTAGTATAAGGAGAAGTTCACTAAGTTGACTCATTTTGCACCACTAATAGCGGGAAATGATGAGACCAAGGCTAAAATGTTATAAAGGGGACTTAAGACTACTATGTGCACACAAATGACCACCACTTATTTGAGGACCTTTGCGGAGGTCATTGAGACTACACGACTGGTTGAGTGTGAATGTGATGAGCTCACCAAAAACCATGATAAGGGAGTGAGCGCCCTCAACCTATAAGACCGAGAATAGTAGAAAACGCCAACAGGACTAGCATGACTAAGATGCCAAGGCATACTGATTCTAGACCACCATGGTTGAAGTTTGGCGCTTCCCTGCTGGAGTTTTCTTCAGAGAGACTGGTGTTTGCTTCAAATGTGGTCGAATTGGCCACATCATCCATCACTACCCAGAGTGGAAGAATCAGACCACTATGCTTGAATAAGTGAAATAAAGGGCCAGAGTTCCAAGGTGTGTATATGCCATCACCAAGCAGGATGCCTAGGCATCGCCATCCATTGTTATAGGTACACTTTCCTTATTTGGTCATGATGAACAGATCTTGATTGACTCAGGATCCACTCATTCTTTTATTGTTTTCCACTACATGAGACATGTCGATTCTTTACCTGATTTGTTAGATTTTGTTTTGACCATCTCAATACCATTAGGGAAGACCATGTTAACGGAGTTGGTTTATAGGTCTTGTGTATTTAGGGTTGGGGATAGATAGTTGTCTACTGATTTAATTTTTCTTAATATGAAATACTTCAATGTGATTTTGGGAATGGATTGGTTGACAGCACACCATGCCACTATCCATTGTTACTTAAAGAAGGGAGTATTCCATCTACCTGGTCAGCCTGAGTTCTCTTTCCAAGGAGTAAAGCATGACTCATTTTTTAGTATATTCTCTATAATTCAGGTAGATAGACTTCTTTAGAGAGATTGCCAAGGTTATTTAGCTTATGTAGTTGATAGCTAAGTTGAAGGAGCAAAGATCGACGACATCCCAGTTGTTAGGGATTTCGTTGACATATTTCTATAAGATCTCCCTAGCTTACCTCCAGACCGGGAGATTGAGTTTGCCATTGATTTAGTCCCTAGTACTACACCTATTTCTAAATCCCCATACCGTAGGACGCTGGCTAAATTAAAGGAGTTAAAGATGTAATTTTAAGAGTTTTTTAACAAGGGCTTTATTCTCCTAAGTGTGTCACCTTGGGATGCACTAATACTCTTCATCAACAAAAATGATGATTCGATGAGGTTGTGCATCTACTATTGACCGTTGAACCAGTTAACTATGAAAACTAAGTACTCATTGCCACTGATTGATGATTTATTTGATTAGTTACAAGGTGCCAAGGTCTTTTCTAAGATTAACCTTAGATCGGTTTACCAACAACTCCGAATTAAGAAGGATGACATACCAAAGATTGCCTTTTGTACTAGATATGGACACTATGAGTTTTTGGTTCTATCATTTGGCTTAACAAATGCCCCTATTGCTTTTATGAACTTAATGAACTGCATGTTCAGACCTCATTTAGACATCTTTGTGATCGTGTTCATCAATGACATCCTTGTGTACTCTAAGAGTCTAAAAGATCACGAGAAGCATTTGAGGATTAATTTACAGATTTTAAGGGAAACAAAGTTTTATGCCAAGCTTAGCAAATGTTAATTCTAGTTAAACCAAGTTATATTCCTTGGCCATGTGATCTCCAAGGATGGGATTTTTGTTGATCCTAAGAAGATAGAGGCCGTGGTGAAATGGTCAAGACCGATGAATGTGCATGAGATTCATAGTTTCTTGGGTTTAGATGGCTACTAAAGAAGGTTTGTTGAGGGATTTTCAAGCATTGCAGTGCCTTTGACAAAACTGATAAAGAAGAATACAAAATTTGAATAGAGCGAAGCATGTGAGAAGAGCTTACAAGATTTAAAGGACAAGCTAGTTTCTGCACCAGTTCTCACTCTACCTTTAGGATCTGGAGGTTGTATGATGTATTGTGATGTGTCAAGGAAATGCTTTGGCTGTGTGCTTATGCAACAAGGCAAGGTGATTGCATATGCCTCTAGACAGCTGAAGTCATATGAATTGAACTACCCACACTTGATTTAGAATTGGCTACAATTATGTTCACTTTAAAGATTTGGAGACATTGCCTCTATAGCAAGACATGTGAGATCTACATGGACCACAAGAGTCTAAAGTACATTTTCTTATAGAAAGAGTTGAATCTCATACAAAGGTGGTGGATGGAATTAATAAAGGACTATGATTGTACCCTTCACTACCACCCTCTTAAGGCAAATGTGGCGGTTGATGTATTAAATAGAAAATCATCAAGTTCTTTGGCTTGTTTGGCTGTGGGAAGCACATCTCTTCGTGAGAAACTAAAGGAGATAAATGTGGACCTTCATGTGAATCAGTTGATTATACTTCTTGCACAACTTAGAGTGTAGCCCACTATCCTTGACAAGGTGAGAAGTGCTCAAAAGGTTGATCCTCAACTTATAAAGATTATGTATGAAGTGTGAAGTGGTGCTAGGACATACTTTGCACTCTATAAAGATGGTTCATTTAGATTTGGCAATTGTTTGTGTCCTGAATGGTTCTAATTTAAAAAGGGAGGTTTTGGAATAAGTTTATCATTCTGCCTATGCAGTACACCCTATTAACATGAAGATGTATTATGACTTGAAGGGCTATTATTGGTGGAGTGGGATGAAGAGAGAGATTGCTGAGTTTGTGGATAGGTGCTTGACATGCCAACAAATCAAAACCAAACACCAAAGACCAGCTGGACTTCTAGAACCTCTAAAGGTTCCAGAATGGAAGTGGGAACACATTTCCATGGACTTCCCTGGGATTGCCTAAGACAAGTAAATGAGTCAATACTATTTAGGTGGTCATGGACAGATTGACAAGGTCTGTCCATTTCCTGTCGATCCGAGTTATCTACTCCTTAGACAGGTTGGCACAGCTTTATGTTTATGAAATTTTGCGCTTGTACGGAACCTTTGTTAGCATCGCATCTAATAGAGACTTGAGGTTTGTTTCTAGATTTTGGAGAGGCTTACAACAAGCCATGGGAACTAAGTTATGTTTTAGCATGACTTTCCGTCCACAAACTGGTGGACAATTTGAGAGGACTATCCAGACCTTAGAAGACATGATGAGGGCTTGGATCATTGTTCTGAAAGGTAGTTGGGATGCTTACCTACTATTGATCAAGTTCGCCTACAATAACAACTACGAAGTTAGCATCTACATGGCCCCTTACGAGTTCTTGTATAGTAGATGATGTTGATCCCCAATATGTTGGGGATGAGATTGGTGAGAGGAAGATTCTTAGACCTGAGCTTAACCAAGTAACTACTAAAAAGATTTGGCTTATCCATGATAGGTTATTAATAACATAGAGTAGACAGAAAAGTTATGCAAATAAGAGAAGACGTAACCTAGAGTTCAAAGAAGGTGACCACGTGTTTCTCAAGATGTTAGCAACTAAAGGTATGATGAGATTCGGGAAAAAAAGCAAGCTTGAATCGAGATTTATTGGACCTTTCAAGATCTTGAAGCGAGTTGGTGACCTCGCTTATGAGTTGGCATTACCCCCATATTTATCACATGTGCACCGAGTTTTTCATGTATCCATGCTACGAAAGTACATGTATGATCATTCTCATATCCTTGAGTACGAGCCACTTCAAGTTCATGAGGACCTTTCATATAAAAGCAACCAATGATGCTCCTTGACCATAAAGAGCAAGTGCTACGACATAAGTTTTCCCTTATATGAAGGTTTTGTGGAAATAGCAAGTGTTACGACATAAGGTTATCCCTTATATGAAGGTTTTGTGGAAAAATCACTCCAAAGAAGAGTCCACATGGGAAGGAGAGAATGAGACGAGGACCAAGTACCCACATTTATTTCAACACCAAGGTACACATCTTAAATTCAAGGATTTTTATAAGGGTGGGAGGGTGTAAGTGAGGTCACCAACTCACTTTAAGATCTCAAAAGGTCCAATGAATCTTGGGATAAGCTTAATTTTTTTCCCAAATGCCATCACACCTTTAGTCCGCAACACTTCGAGAAACATATGGTCCCCTTCTTCGAACTCAAGATCATGTCTTCTTTTATTTGTATAACTTTTTTGTCTGCTCTATGCCATTAGTAGTCTATCATGGATAAGCCATATTTTTTCAATAGTCACTTAAACAAGCTTAGGTCCAAAAATATTCCTCTCACCAACCTTATTTCAATATATCAAGGATTGACATCATCTACCATACAAGGCCTGTCTCTTATA
>JAOXJP010201587.1:0-12054 GCA_025762735.1 Platanus orientalis
GTCACAACCTCCAAACTTTGTTGATATTAATCATCCTGATCATGTATGTCACCTTAAGAAGGCAATATACAGTCTCCGATAGGCACCTAAAGCATGATATGCCCGATTTTCAAATTTTTTAACTTCTCAAGGTTTTAAGATCTGTCATACCGACAATTCTGTGTTTGTGAAGAATTCTATGAATAGCCTGATTATACTCATTGTTTATGTGGATGATATATTAGTTACTGGTAGTAACTCCTCTTATATAGAAATGCTTATTCAAGCATTACACAATCAATTTGCTATGAGAAATTTAGGCCAGCTGAATCATTTCCTTAGTATTGATTTTACATATAATTCTTTTGGAGTAACTATTTCTCAAGAAAAGTACGTAGAAAGTATATTACAGAAGGCGGGCATAAAATCATGTAAACCTGCCCCAACTCCTATCAGTACACAGAAGTCTTTACCCATTTTAAATGATCCTTACCTTTCCAATCCCACATTATACAGAAGTATCGTGGGTGCACTTCAGTACATTACACTCGCTAGACCGGATTTATCTTATGCAGTGAACTGTGTCTGTCAATTCATGCAAGAGCCTAGAGAATCACATTTTAGAGTAGTGAAGAGAATTCTAAGATATCTCAAGGGAACCATACATTTTGGTCTAAATTATTGTGCTGGTTCTCTTAATTTGAATGCCTATTCGGATGCTGATTGGGCAGGAGACAAACTGGACAGGTAATCAACCACGGGTTATTGTGTGTATATCGGGTCAAACCCAATTCTCTGGTTAGCAAAGAAACAGTCTACCATCTCTCGTTCATCTACAGAATCAGAATACAGAGCACTTGCTTCAACAGCAACAGAGCTCTGCTGGTTACTTATGCTATTGTTTGAACTTCTATCAAGCCGCTTCCACTACCAATCATATGGTGTGACAATAAGTACGCCATAGCACTTTCAGCCAACTCAGTTTTCCATGCTCGTACGAAACATATTGAGTTGGACTGTCATTTTGTCCGTGAAAAAGTGTTACAGAAGCTACTCAAAGTTCAATATGTTCCGACTGAATGTCAACATGCAGATGTGCTTACAAAACCCCTATCTTTTACCAAATTTGCTTAGTTCAGGGCCAAACTCAAAGTTTTACCATCTCTGAGTTTGAAGGGGGATGTTAAGGTGTAAATAGCTTTGGCTATAACAGAAGTAATGTGAGGTGGTTAGACTGAGTTAGTTAAAGTGGTTAGTTAGTTAAGAAAGAGGTAAAGGCTGTAATCCTGATTATATATATTGAATAGAAACCTCAAAGGAGGTACCGAGTTCTTTTCATCTCTTTATCTTCTTCTTTGATCCTCTGTATTTCTTCTCTCTTTAGTTTTCTATCAGATATTACCTCTCAACATTGCTTTTTTAATTATGACATTAACAACTCCAAAGCGTGTGTCTAAAAGCATACCGGCCCTAATAGCCCTACCCTCTGAAAATAGCAGAGATAGCCAAGAAAGAGTTTACAAGTAATTTCCCATCAGTCTTTCTTAAATAATACTCACACCTACCTTTTTAAAAGAATTCGTGATAGCAACATTGCAACTAAGTTTGATCCAACCCTATGGTGGTCTAACCCATCCTTCCCTCCTGATAGAATTAGAAATGGGAGAAGAATAATTGGATATCTAATTTGAGAAGAAAGGAATTCAGAAAATAACTTGGTCGCTTTTGTAATCACCAATATAGGATCACCAATATAGGATGAGGAGATTTATGTATGAAGATTACCTCATTTCGGACCTTCCAAATTTTCCAACAAACCGTAGTTCGATAGGATTTCACCATTTTATCATCACTCGCAATAAGCGGGGAGGACCTCCACTGAAGGAACCAATGAGTAAAAGATTGATCTTGTAGAGCTGTCGATCTTAACACTAGCTTTGATCTAAACCATATAGACTTTGCATACGAACACTCTAGCAAGGCATGAGAAAATGTTTTAGGGGACTCTCCACATGTGAAACAAGTAAGAGTCTTGTGTGATATGACAAGAGATGTTTGTTTTGACTGCCAAATCATTGGCACAACATCTCCAATTAAAAGTTTTAATATTGGGGGGAGACCTTCAATTTCCAAAGAGGCTTCCGATTAAAGCTACCCAAACTTTGACGTCGGCCCACTGTAGGTTTAGTCAATTGAAATGTTGTTGTGGTTAAGTAATGACTTAACTTTACCGAGAACTTACATGAACTATGATAGCCCTATATTAGTTTATGTTTCATGATCAAACAAATTAATTGGAATTTGCAAAATGGTCATCTTTTGTTGATTTTTGGGATGGTTAGAAATTAAAGTAGGAGATAACACAAATTTCGCGATTTACAAGTTTTTTGATCTTCTTAAAGTTATGATATTAATCAGTTCATCCGAGCATAGAAGATATTGTTATCATGTTTTTCGAAGATAGTCGACGCCTCCCAATAACATGCAAGGGATTGCTGCCAAGCTAATTCCGGGATATAATCTAGCTCGGGTAGAACCTTTGTGTCCCTACGGATTTGCAGTTTACGGCAGAGACGAATGAAACTTTGTTGTTATTCTTAAAGCCCAAAAGTTTAGAGATTAATTTTATAGAAAATTCGATAGCATAACAGTACTGTCAAAAGGTTTTCCCAAATCAAATCATTCACAGATCACTAAGAATCCCCACAATGAGAAAATCAGATCTTATGAGATTATTACTCTTGTTAAACTAAGAGATCTCCTTAAAAGAAGAGAGCGATTACAAAAAAAGTCTTGAATCAAGTCCTTAAGGTATTATTTTTAAAAGAAAGACAACCGAAATCAAGATTCATGTGCACAGTGAGAAGAGAGAAAAGACATACATTAAGAATATGAAGATCGCAAGTAGATTCACGTTCCTTTTTCTTCTTTTTCTTCAGAGAGTATTCTCTGGTTTTCCAATAGTCTCTTTTTTCTTCTTCTTTCTCTTCTTAGTGAAAAACCTAGATAACCACCATTTTACACATTTCATCTCAAAAATCTCTTTTTTCACACAAAAACTTATTTTCTCTTGGGTTCACATCTATTATAGTAAGAGATTAGGGTTGTAACCCTAATTAGGGTTTTACCCTTGACCGTGTGAGATAGAGAGAGAGGGGCATCCACGGCTGAGAATATAGTGAGGAGAGATAGAAGGGAGTGCGGCAACCTAGCCCATTCCCACACGTCTCCTCTTAAAGAAGAATGTGGGAGTAGCGTTAGGTCGCCACTCTCTCCTTTCTTAATTAATGAGATTTATTCCCCAAAATATTTGAATAATATTTCAACATCTTTTCTATGGGAGTCACCCTCACTCCTTCATAATCCTTAGTCAGGATCATTGAAATCGGCTACTACACTTTCAAGAGGATAGTTGTTAGGTTTTACTATAGCAACTTAAAGTTTGGAAGATCAAGAATTTGACTGTCTGTCCATAAGTGTATACATGGTCTGTTACCCATATTCCATCTTATTCCTTTTCCCTACAAACTTTCTCTACCCATTTGTACTTCTCAATGCCAATGAAGGAAATGGCCAATTTTGCTTGAAGGAAAGTTGTGTTTAGGAAGTGTACGGCTTTCATGATCCGTGACCAACATGAGTCTGTCTTTTATTTTTAGTGATCTTCATCCGCTTTGCTAAGAGGGAAAGATTTGAATTTGGACATCCCAATAGCCCATACTGCCTTGGAATTTTGGTGGACATGGAATTTTCCTTCTTATACACTGTATTTTCCGCTTGTCATTTTTTCAGCCTCACTAAAATCTCATATTTGCCGTGTTTACCTTCTCTAGAGTGCCTTATGGAATCTTAGGCCTTGTCTGGTTGCCCTGATTTGAATAGAAAAGAATAGAAAAGAAAAAGAAAAAGAAATTGTAATTTTCTATCCTTTTTCCTATGGCTGTTTGGTTGCTAGGAAAAAGAAATAGAAAAACTTATGGTTCACAATTTTTTCGTGAAAACAAGGACTTATAGGCAAGAGTTGTATGAAAATAAAATGGCGGGTGACAAGAAAATGTTTTGTGATGAAAAAGTGTCTATAGTGTGTATGGTGACAAGCTGACATGTATTGTGTTTGGGGGTTGAGAACATCCAAAAAAGTGTTCAAATGAAAAAGTAGATGTTCAAAAAGAGACACCAAATTCAAAAACCCATCGCATGTCAATCAATACACGCATATAGAGGTATGTGCCAACACAGACAATCATTCTCTATAAAATATATAGGTGCATGAGAAAAGTTTTATGGGCCTTGGGCTGACCCAAGATCTATTATTTTTATGCATTAACTAATAGCGTTTAATAAATCTCCGGAAGAAACCTATTTATATAGAGGGAGGATTGTATCCACTCCCCTAAAAACTGCTAACCAATGTGCCCGTCCCCTGACGAGGAGCAGAGGTTAGCGTTACTTAAGAAGAGTGGACACAATCCTTTTTGATGTATATATGTATGTGTGTGTGTGTAAAGCCTTGAGCCATGGGCTTGGTTGGCCCAGTCCACCCTCTACACAGCCGTAGAACTTAGACTTAGGTTCTGGGACCATAAAATGAAGGAATAAATATAAGCGAATTTAAATAATAATAATAATAATATGAGAGTTTTAAAAGGTAAAATTTATGTCAAAAAATGGAAATGTTTTAGAAAATAAAAATTTGAGTCCACAAACGCTGTCACTATTATCATTTGTACATTAAACCTTCAGTACTGCTCCCTGGCTCCACAAACGCTGTGTCAGGATGTTTCCAAAGCATCAAGTTGCTTGATGCAGAGACATTTATGGTACAATCGTTCTTCGAATGGAATGCCACTTAGCAACACGGTCTAAGATGTGAATGCACATTTATTTCAACTGTGCATTTGGATGGAGAAAAAAATCCTAAAATATCTGCAGAATAAATGTTAACGGTGAGATTTGTTGTAGACGATCTCTCAGTGGAATCCATTCCAATGTCGGTGCTAAAATCCTCTAATACATGGGACATGTGCCAAGATATGGCACCACAGACTAATTTGAGAGAGACAAACAAGTAAAATGGACATGCATTTAGTAGGTTTCTTATTGATTCTTAGAAGTCTTGATTAAGATATTGTAGTTAGATGATGGATTATTTTAATTAAATTAATAATTTAACAATTTTTTTTTTTATATTAATTTTAGTTGATTGCATTTGTATTTGGATCCCTTTCGATCGTAGATATATCACACTAGTACCAATCCAGCTGCATGCAACATGATGCTTGACCAAACGTATTAGGTAAATTACAAAGATGAGCTTATGTATTTACTAAAACACCAGTTATTGGGAACCATATCCTCTGTGACGGGTGGCACAGTGAACCAAGACACAAGGGGGGTGGATCCCATACACTTTGCATGATACCCACCCCCTTGTGTATTGGTGCATTGTACAGGGGATATGGCTCCCCGTAATTGATATTGACTGAACTTGTTCCAACCCACCAAATGAGGAGTCAATGTCTTCAGCCTCTTTTTGTTCATTCTAGTAGAAAAATTCTGACGCACTGCACATGTGGCCCACCATTTCATTCATGTGGTTGCTGATCATCTCTAGATAGGGCTGCAAATTATCCAAAAAATGTCCATGTTCCGGTCTGCATCCGATCCGAAATAAGCTTATCCGATCTGTTTATATAGGATATGATACAGATATATATCCAATCTGTTAAAAATCCATTTCGTTTAAATATAACAATATATATATATATCTAATATAGAGAATAGACCTTTGGATTTACAACTAATTTAACAATCTTAAATAGCCTAATAACTAAAACCCTTAAAATATATAAACCCTTTACTTCATAATTGTTCTCTCTCTGTCTATGGTGGCACTCACAAGTACTACCACAACTATGCGGCTGTGGCGGAAGTTCACACCCATCACATAGGAGAAGAGATGGTGCTTTTCTTCATTCAACATCGTTGCCAGGCTCTACGGCATTGGAGATTTCAGCGAGAATAGACATGGATTAGGAAAGACTGCATGCACTTGTGATGATGACGACATCTATAGAATTGACTATTTTTTTGGATATCCAAAATTTAGTCTGAATCCAAATTATTTAAGAGGTAGGATACATATATAGTTTTATAATATTCGTTAGATATAGGATATGATATGGATATACTCATATCTGTTCCAAATCCGGTCCGTTTGCAGCCCTATCTACAGGTCTACCAAGTCACTCTATAAGGTTAATGGATTGATATTGTGGAGAAGATGTGCATCATTTCGTCTTCTTTGCCATATTTCAACCCTAAACTACAATCAGCTTCCTCTGTTTCTAGGGAGACTGACCTACTATTACTATAAAATTTAAAAATAACCTGCAACTATGCCTCAATTTTTGTGATGAAAAAGGCCATGATGGTCTCAATTATTGAGTCATTTTAATGTATCAAATAAATAATTTAATGAGAGTAATCTCATGTCAACACGGTTTGATTAGATATAATACCCCAACAATGATAATTATATTTTTATTATTTATTAAATAATAAATTTATTAATTGAATGAAGCTTATTTTAATATAAATACAAGCAGTTGTGTGAATTCACATAGATTGTATTTTTGTTTTGTTACAATATAAAATTGTAAGCAAATGCTTATAAAAAATGTAAAATTGGTATAATATTATATTAAAAACATTCAGATGAATAAAAGAGCTATATAAAAATAAGACCTTCGAAAAGAGTCACAACTTCTGAGTTAATTGCATTGTATATACTTTTATGTTGCATAAGTTGAAGATTATTTAGTTGATCGACACAATTTCTTTCAAAACAGCTCAATTTTTTCATATAATCTCTTAAAGAGCATCTTATTCTCTATAAGAAATTCTCTTGTAACTACAAAATGTTATTCAAGTAAAATTTAAAATTTGCAATTCATATGTAAAATCTTGATTCAAGTGGCTCTTCTTGAAAATGATGATCCATGAAGTGCTTAAATATATATGCTAAAAGCCCCACCAAGGGTGTCACTAGTTCCTCAGCATTCCCTCCTCCATCTTTATCCCACCATCTCTTGAATCATCTTCTGAAATCTTCATCATGTTGCCAATATTAAACTTAATAACCCCAAAATATTGGTTGTCCAACTAAAGAGATTTTTCTTTAAAAAAATGAAAATATTGTGCAGAAAGAAAGATAGGAAAGATGTGCAATTAGAGAGCTTGATACATGGTTTTGAAAAGCTCATGACAAAGGGATCTCCATTCTAAAAAAACATGCTAATAAGTAAAATGTGATTATATGAAACATGGTTCACATATTGCATATGTTGTGCAAAAGAGTTGAAGCTTCCAATCTAATGATCTAAGTATAAAGAGATACTACCATTGCTGTAGAGTATATTATTATATATCATTCCCCATTGAAAAGGATTTGAAAATTATGCTTTCTGTATATGGTATATGACCTTCACTTTAAAGATTAAATCTATTCCACACAAATCATTCATCTTATTTCAATAAAAAATTAAATTAGCTTATAATAGAGGAGTAAGAAGAGGTGTACATTTTTTCTTGTAGATTTAAATTTGGTTGAAGATAGAATCATCATTTGGTGGCACAATTCAATTATATTATGTTGTCATGCATGAAAACTTTGAAAATCACATTTCATATCAGATCTTAGAATGGTCAAGAACTAAAGCAATAAAGAATTAAAGGTTTTAATGGAAAAGAACACATTTGCTAGAAAAAATCCTTTGAAAAAAAAAAATTGTAATAAGAGAAAGAAATCAATATTGAAGTTTGGAATACCTTTGACATGGGATTCATTGATTGAACCCGAGTATATGTCCACCAAATATCACAACGCATTGCAATGTAACCCTATTGAAGTTTGGCCCAATGACACTAATGTAGTGAGCAAATTAAACTTGGCAACATCTCTATACTAAATAATTGTAGGTAAACAATAAAACAAAGTGACTCAAAATGATGAGGTAATAGATGGCAAATAAGATTCGAAATTCAGACATGAACAACTCAAGAAACAAAAGCTATATGGGAAAGACATCACCATAATTAAACTTAAAGAAATTTCATCATAATTAATATAAATCATCAAGAAAAATAAGTACTTACTTTTCATCAATGAACAACACCATGGATTTGTAATTAGCTGCACTAAAACCTCCAACAATGGTACCTTTGGTTTGTCCAGCAACATGGGCAAGATCCATTGATGGGAACTTTAAATGTTAGTAAACCCACCCTACATCCTTCAATTTAGAATCCAATAATATTATGGAAAAGTTTATATACTGCTCATGCATTATTCCATCTCAAACTCAATCAGGTTTTAGAAAAGTTAATATATTGTACTTTATTTTAGAAATGTGTTTTCTCTTCGATTCAATTACAAAATCAGGGAAGAAAAAGAAATTAAGGGGTTCTGGTACCCATTTCATATATGGCTTAAGTAATGGAAGCAACACTAACCCCAATAACTGGCACAGATGGTTGAAGTCACCTCCTCAATGAAGACCCAAATTAAGGAGGTGAAGGCAAATAAATTAAATTGTAATTAAATTATCATGTTAAATTTAAAAACTAGAACTCTATTTGTGCAATGTTTTCTAGTAAGTATATAATATAATATACTCTTTAATCTCTTATTTTGGAACCACCTACATCCTCAACTTTTAAACTAATCTTAGCTTCTTGCCAAGTGATTTGTAGTAAAGGAGAAATTGATGGTCTAAAGAAATAAATGCAAATGATAAAATAAAGATAAGAGAAAAGAAACAAACCATAAACTAAACAAAGCTCTTTGATCATAGACAAACCATTAACCTAAACCCAACCACTCTAGTCTACCCTTGTCCCATATTGTTTCTTCACCTACCATTGCCACATATCAAAGCTATCACAAGTGTACTTGTTGCAATCTCACACCTCGCACATTCCTACTTTGGGTAGGCACTTTGTTTTGAGGCCCACGTTGGGTTGAGTTGTTATATTTGTATTGAAAAATTAGAATATTAAAAATTGAATTATAAGTTGTGGGTTGTTTGGTTGTATGGACTGAATAGGCCCACATACCTTCTCTTAATCCCATGTGTGTTTTAAAGTGAATTTGGAGGAAGTTTAAAAAAAAATGTTTTAATTATAAAGTTTTAGTGATTCCCTCTAAAACCAACGACAAACCGACCTTCTAATATTTTCTCTTGAAATGATTAGTCTCACATTAGAAGTGGAGAACTTCCAACTCTACCTTATAAGTAAATGTGAGAACTTAAGGGATAATGGAGTTGAAGAAAAGAGGAGAGGTTATAGGTTGTTTGTTTGCATCACGCATGCGCCAAACTGAGCCGGGCTGTGGGTAACTCACACGATTAATTATTTTATTTTTATTTTTATTTTAAGTAATTAATTAAATAATAAATTATTTGATTTGATTTATTAATTTATTAAATTAGCTTATTTAATTAAAGGAAATATATATCAATGGCACATTAATGACATTCTATAAATGTAAAATTTTATTAAGATTTATTATGCATTTAATAGTTTCCAAAAGAGCATGGCTCATGTTAGAAAGTATTAGTGTAAAAGTTCATTCGTCTTCTATAATAGATGATGAAGGAGAGAGAGAGAGAGAGAACATAAGGAAAACATTCTGAGTGAACCAATGTTTTCATCTATATACCTCTCGCTATTTTTCTGTTGATATCGTATTGAGTTTTATATATATTATATTATTGGCACCGAAGATTAGATTGATTTGTTCGAATTAGTATCTACTTACCTATGCGGGGCCAGTTAAAGGATTTGGTGTGTCTCTAGGTGATCGTCGAGAAAGCCTACCGTAAGTGAGAGAAGCCGACAATTATCACTTCAAAGATAACGTATTACATGTGCCCACACACCAACTGATAAGTCCTTCTTTAATCTTTTAATTTGCAGGTTATTTTCCTATGTACTGTATTGGATTTCATATTTGAAATGGATTCAAATAAGAGATATGTATGCTTTGTGAGTTGCTATATACAAAACAATGTTAGTTATATGCACTTGAGATATCTGTATTATTACTACTGTCACGAGTTTCTATCATCACACTTTACTGTTAGCATATTGGATTACACATTTATTTGATGAACTGTGATATATTCTATGATTTGTTACTACCACAAACATCATTATATCTAAGATAGGTTGCAGGTTGATTGTACCAACCAAATTTGATTTTGTTGTCCCCAAACTACTAATCAATCCACCTAAATTACACCTTAACTCTATATCCTTGAATTATCTAATATAGTATATATGCAAGATAGATGGACATTGGTCATAATGATATAAGAGACCTAAAATGAAAAGATAAATAAAATGAAAAGTGAGTAGCAAACCAAGGCAAACATCTAACATAATAAAAATAGCCTTCAACTCTAGTCCATTCAACCCATGTAGCCCAAATCAGACACCATTCCAATGTTTTCTTAACATTATACAAATCACCATTGAGAGGGAAAAATAATTATTAATCATGTCATTTGTAGAGTACTTACCATAGCTTCTTCTTTAATCAAACCAAAAGCTTAATCTCAATCTTAAAAATGGGAATCGTTGGCTTGGTTTCAGATGGGTTGGACAGGGAGGAGTCGTCCATTGATTCCGATCTATCAAAACAAATGAATTTTTTTTTTGTTGCAAGCTGATTCATATTTCTTTCATGCGAAAGACCTTGCAACGAGATAACATAAAAGACATAAAAAACAATGGAGATGCTAATTCCTAAAGAAAAAATAAATTAATTTACCCAAAAAAAAAAGAATATTACTAAAAAAGGAAGAATATAAGTTAGACATCAAAAAAGCCTAACTCACCAAATAAAAAACCCAAGTCTTCAATCCCATAATTCTCCATTGTTGTCATATCAGTTAGTTGCACCCAAGTTCATCGGTTGTCATCAATGTTACCCGTGTCCCACATTGATGCATACAGATTAATAGGTTTCTTAGGAAGTCCTTCGTCCTCCATCTCTTTGTTCTTAACAATCTTCCCATCAATCAATCAATCACTTCTCTATATTTTTGATCTCTAGATTATTGATCACGAATCAAACATAGATTCGTGAATCTAATCTTGATTCCCCTTACATCTAATGCTGCCACCTATATCTATTGTTTATTAACAATCTTCCCATCAATCAATCACTTCTCTAGATTATTGATCACGAATCAAACATAGATTCATGAATCTAATTTCGATTCCTCTTACATCTAATGCTGCCACTTATATCTATCGTTGTGTGAATTCACAACATAGCAACAATGTAAGAAAATGAGCTTTATGAAGACAATGGCTGCAGAGCAATCTAAGAGAGGTAAAAATAAATGGTGAAGTGCATTGTTCCTATGATTGCAATAACAACAACAGTGTTAAATCATCTTCAAGAATTCCATTCTAAAGGTAAAAGTAATGAAAGAAAACTCTTATTTCCTTTCTCTTTCTTACTCTTGTTTGCATCACATTGGAGAAGTTTGGGTTTTTTTCAAACCCTAACAGAGAAATAAAGAAAGGGGGAAAAATAAAATAAAATAAACTTACAACGGATAGCCTTCGAATGTTTGAAATCCTAATAGAAAAGGGGGCTTGGGTCTGTGGGTCGCTTGCTTGCTGGAAAAGATTCATGAAGGATTTTATCCGCCTCCCTTAATTACACTAACCTCTGCTGGGCATCAGGGGGCAGTCACATCAGCACTAAAAAGTGATAAGAGCCCCCCCAAAGTGTAAATCGCTTTTCGGTGCTGATGTGTCCACCCCCTAACTCCCAAATGGAGGTTAGCATAATTAAGGGAGGTGGACAAATCCTTCCATGAAAAGATTGGGTCTGTCAATGTCTAATAGAGAAGGGGGTTTGGATCTGAGGAGGATGATGGTTTTGAATGAGGCCAATGGTTTATGCAAGATGAAGGAGAGTTATTATGAAATTGTGAAATGGTTTCTGGGAAACGAAGGGACATGAAGGAGTGGAGAGAGATTAGAGGTGAATTA
>JAOXJP010201598.1:0-10390 GCA_025762735.1 Platanus orientalis
TATAATTGAGATTAATATAATTTCGGTAGTTAGTAAATTAAACAATCCTCGTGGGTTCGACACTCAACTCTTACACTATATTACTTGAGTGATTCGTATACTTGCGATTTCCCACATCAGCATCTCACCTACCTTTCTTTGTACACCCAACCAATGCATGTAAACTAACCCTCTCTCATCCTCACCCTTCATGTAGCTAGCCTAAGTTAATCCTAACCACTCACCTATCCAAAACACTTAAGACACTTGTTTAACCCCTTAGCACACGTGTCACCCAGCATCTCATGCTAAATGTGACCCCTCCACCTCACTTTTGCTAAACTCATCTCCCCCCTTCACCTAACAACCCTTAGGATTAGTCCCAACCATCCATAAAGCATAATTGAGGCTATAAATAACCCCAATTTTGTGATGCCTAAGGTTGGCTACCAAAAACCCTAATTAGAGGAAGGAAAGAGGAAGAAGAAGGTGATTTAACAAAACTTACATCAACCCTAGGCAAGGTAAGCCTAAACTGTAGTTCAATTCATCCCCCCTTATCTTATACATCTCAATTAACTATTGTTATGCTATCAATTTTATGTTTAAATCATGTTCTAATTCAGGTAACACAGTAGATGCTCAATAGCCATGTTTAAATCAGCTCTTTTTGTATGATTTTTGTAAAGGGCTGCTTGAACCCAAATTTTACTATGTTAGATGAGACATATTTAGGGTGTTTTATATTTAATTTCATGAATTTTAGAGTTGTGAAAGGCTTCGAGATGGCTCCCCAAATAGACCCAAAAAAATGGGTCTTTTGAGACCTAATTTTGATGAATATTTGTTGATTTTATTGTGAAGTTTATGTACAAGTTCTTGAGCTTAATTTTTTATATGATGTTCCTCTATATAACCTCTACTAGCATCCTTAATTTTAGAATTTTTACAAAACCCTAACAGCCCCAAAATCGAGAATCTAGTTGCTGGATTTTCTCCAAATAACTAACGCTTGTTTTTTTATTAATTAAAAAATAGGCGTTGAACAAACAAGCGTTAGGGACCAAATCAGGCGTTGAGATCTGGGACCCACCCCAGGGAGCCCTAATTTTTCCTAAACCTGTCCCAAGGCTTTTCTGAACTCTCTGAGTCATCCCTGTGCGTCAACACCTCTGTGGGTCCTTATTTCTATCCGAACTCTTGTTTATAATAAAACAAGCATTGAATGGAAATTTAGGCATTGGGATGGCTTTCAGGCATCAGGCTTGAGCTTTAAAAATCACCTTTTTTTCAAAATTTAGCTAAATGTTAGTCTGCCCTAGGGTAAGTGTTAAGGCACAAGAGAAACTCCACCCCTTTAGGCCCACGGTGACTGCTTGAAAAAGTAAGTTTGCAGTTGTTTTAGTACCCAAAGCCTGTTTATTCACTGAATTAAATTCAAGTGTTGAATAAATAGGTGTTAGACCAAAAAACAGGTGTTAAGCCTAAGACAGATGACTGTCTGGCCTACTTTGGGAGATCATATCTCCACGTGGACTATGCTTATGACCTGAAGGGTTGCACAGTGTAACCTTAGGAGCTTTTCCTTTACCTGAACCACTAGTCCTATAACTCCCCCGAACCCGGATTTAGATATGGATCCGTATCACTCTGGATTTGGATTCGTTACTATTCACAAATCCAATAATCATATAACCTTGACCCAAATCATGGGCCCACAAGTAAGATCCAATAGTCCACAAATTCTCATTTAATTCTTAACTTATGATCTTATGAGTCCATTAAGTTCAATAATCAGATTTCAAAAGATTATGGAAGCATATTCAATATCCAATAACCACACATATTCGAATATGATAGTTTACAAAAGTGTAATCACAAACCATGAGGTCACAATAGTATCATCTCAATATCTCAAAATGAATATAGCACTACAATCTCCATGGTAGTCAATATAGTAAAGATACCAAATAACTACATCATTGGGGTGCCCTCTCACCCTAAATAATCAAGAAAGAAGTGAATGTCTAGCAATCTAAAATATGGACCCAATGCAGAGGGTCCAATAACATTTCCAAAACAAATAACATAAAAATAGAAAAACAAATTGTGTCAAGTTGAGTCTCTCAGATAAGGGAGCTGCAATAATAATCAGTCTAAAAAATAAATGACTGGGTTAGTCTCAACCTGTAAGAAATCTAGCAGACTATAAATAATCTGAAGTAAAACACACATCAGAACACTACCATGTACAAAGGTCAATACAAAGTTAAACAAATATCTAAATAGTAATCACAGTCATGCTAGTACAAAAATATCAATAGTCACATATCACACAAAAGTCAATGGCTCTATACAAAGATCTAAGTTTGAATAATAATTCAGTGTGGAGGTCAAAGCTCATAACTCGATGATATATGTTAAATTTTGAAAGATCCAATGTTCTATGATTTCAAGACATTCAGATTTTAGTGTTTAAAATATTCAGAGTCCACATTATTCACAATGTTTGAAGTTTAATATTCGATGTTCAAAGTTTCAAAGTGTTATAAGTTCGATGTTCAAAGGTTCTATGTAAAGTATTTGTTTGCTCTGGTCAACCCCATAGGTAGGGTCCTAATCTCGTGCCAAACCCCACGAGTAGGGCCAATGTCCTTGTTTTACCTCAAGGAGAAAGGCCAATGTCCTTGTTATAACCCCAAGGAGGAAGGCCAATATCCATGAGCCAAAGAGTATGTCTAAAGTACTTTCTTACACTTAGCCTTGTGAGTAGGCTCAAATAGTCAAAGACACACTTAACCTAGTGTCAAGGCCCACATAATCAATGGTCACACTTAGCCCTATGACAAGGCCCAAAATAGGTCAAAGGTTCGAAGTCTAAAAGGGTTTATAGCAATAAGTCTAAAGGTCCACATAGTTTCAATAATCAGAATATTTCCATAATGTGTGAAGAAATTGTAAACATCGCATTTTCATAAATCAATCACTTCAAGGGTATATGGTTTTCTTAGATTCAATGTTAGTGTATAATTCAATGTTCATAAGTTTGGAGCCACAATGATTCACTAAAATTTTACATAGAGTCAATGATTTAAACATGTAATAGGATTCGAAGGTTCATATGGTTCACATAATCACATAGGAGGCATAGAGTTCAATAGAATAAATGAATTCAACATATTCCCATTGAAATTTACATGTATTTCAATTAATCAAATCACAGAGGTCAGCCAATATCACTCCTAGTGTTCCAAACAAAGGGCAATGCAAAATTACTTTTCAAATTAATAACAAATAGAATAGATCTTAAAAGATTCACAACCTCACACGTATTTTCAAAGATTCACATGGCAAAAATTCAGATTTCACATGTTCTAAAGGATTTCTTAAAGGAGATCAGTCCACACAATGTCTAGGATCAATAATCTTTCACAAAATAGGTGTAGATCTAAAGAATAAGCAAGATCCAATGGTCTCAAGCATAGGTCTACAGAATTTTTAGAGATTCCAATAAGAGATGAGTCATCCCAAGCATAAAGGGGTATAAAGACTTGCTAAACAAGCTAGAAAATCAAAGATCTAATATGCTTTAAAGGATTAAATTCAAATAATTCCAACAATTTTAGAGAATTCCATGTATAGCATCATATAATCTGAAATCACAAGAAGGATTAACCTCAAATCACCCCTAGTAGGCAAAATTTATTGATTAGAGAAACTTAGAATCTAGCAATCACAAGGTTCAATAGCTTAGGGCATAGGTTTTCATATATTTTTAGAGATTTCAAAGAGTTTCTATAATCAAGATACAAAAATCTAAGAGAATCAAAGAGGAGAATGCATTAAATCATCCATAGTATATAAGATTTTCTTACAAGAAGCTTAGATTCAATGATTCACATAGTTTTTAGAGATTTCAATGAGTTTCCATAGCCAAAACACAAGGTTCAAAGGAATCTAAAGAGAAAGTATACCAAATCATCTAAAAAAAGATATATTTACTTACCAAAGAAGCTTAAGGCCAAGATTCAAAGAGTTATATCAAGACTTTCAAACATTTTAGAAGTTTCAAAGGGTTTCAATAACCAAAACAAAGAAATCTAAGAAAATCAAGGAGGGGAATATATCACATCATTCATAGTATGTAAGATTTTCTTACTAAAGAGCTTAATCTAATGAATAAAGCATATCCAAATGTTCAGGCAATGATTTTTTAGAGATTCCAAAGGGTTTTGAATATAAATTCCAAAGATCAAAAAAGGATTTACATCTTATCATCCATAGTAAGCTAAATGTTCTTACCAAAGCTTAAATCCAATGTCTCCAAGAAAGAAACCTTCACTTCAACCTCTATTCCCAACTTGTTCTAATTGGGGAAGACCTCCAACCTTCTTCTTCAAAACTATCAAATATTTTTTCTTTTTGTTCTAAATGAATCTAAATGACCTAAATAGAGTGTAAATAGGGTTTTAAGTCATCATAGATGAGATCCCACTTGTGTGGGGGTTAAATGAGAGCAAGCCACCTCATAAATGGCATAAAACATAATATTTTAACACTTTTCAGCATTTCATGATCGATCATGGATCATCCAAAAAAGTCTTAAGAGTTCTGATCCTTCATTTGTGATCGATCAAGTCGAAAATAGGGTTTTGTGATCAATCACGAGATCTGTGATCGGTCACACATCTCCCAAATTTTTTTTCATACACAGATAGGTCTTAGTAAAATATCTACAACTTTTTGTTTACAACTCTAAATTACAAAACGTTTGATGCATGGGAAAGTCGACTCAAAGACCTTTCCAAAAAGGTATGGCTCAACTTCTAATTCACTTGGGATTGGTGTCAGTGATCTTGGGAAGTCACCCTAATTACATAGTCAGGATAACTTTTGAACTTGGTATGTTCGAGGCCTAACTTGGGTTTTACACTTCTAAATTATTTTAAAAGGTTCCTAAACAACCGAAGTTAAGTCTAGAATATGATATATGAAAAAAATTTACCCTTATGGGGTAAAATTACTATTTTACCCTTTTAGTACAAAGTAGGGAATTACAGGTCCCACAGTGTTGGGACCCACCAAACTACCCCAAAAGATTGCATAAAGATGTCAATCTGATCAGATTTTCCAATGCCTATGTTTCCCTAAATTAAATTTAGGCATTAAGATGATAAACAGGCATTAGGCTTGAAAACCAGAAAAATTCTTATTTTTCTCACTTTCTTTCCTGTCTTTTAGGGTTAATATTTAACCCTAAGTAGTTAATCAGCAAGCCATTTAGAGGGGTTCATCATCCCTCTAAGGACTAAAACCTTGAGGGGTCTCTTGCTATTAAAAAAGAATAGTTTATGAACTATTCATCATCGAACACCTGTTTACCTCCTTAATTAAATTCAAGCGTTGAGAGTGAAAACAGGTGTTAAGCCTGAGAAAAATCCAGTTAACCCCTAATTTAAATCAAACAAGTTTAGACATTCTAATTCATTCTTTAACTAAACATGGAAGTGAACATAGAACTAAAATTCATGTGAATGGGAGAAGACACCCTAAAAAGTCGGGTACTTGGGGTGCCTAACACCTTCCCCAAGTGCAACCAAACAACTTACCCTAAATCTTAGGAACTCAGACTAGTACTAGGAGTTAAACCCTAAGACCTTCGGGTCTAGACTTCTTTTCTTCACCCAAAGAAGAGAACCAATGTCCAACTCTATCGATTAACCCCGAGTTAGTGGTGACTCCTAGAAAAGCCTAACCCTCATGTACAAGGGTTAACAACCTTTCATGCACCGACATCATCCATCGAAGAAGTGGACCCAGAAGCCATGGGCAGGTTGGGGGGATCTGAGCCCCCCCATGCCATGAACCACCGATGTCCACAATTGGTATCTCAGAAGTTCATGGACTGAAGCCACATGTAGAACAAGCTCAAGATCTCAAGAAGAGCTAATGAAAAGCGACCCAAAAGCACACAAGGCATCCCAAAGCATTCACAAGACCATTTTAGGATCAAAAAGGTAAAACAGGTAAAGTTTGTAATCTAGAGGACCAAGGAAATGTTCTAAAGCCATAGGAACCTTCCTGGATCAAGAAGGAACAAACCCAAGGTCACTAAAAGCCTCTAAGATCAAAATTGGGACCTTATAGTGCAATAGGATCAATCCAGGATCGATCCAAAGATTTTAGTTAGATCCAAATAATTGGGATCAATCCAAAATAATTTAGATCAATCTAGGATTGATCTAGAGGGTCTTGGGTGCATTTTTCAGAGAAAACTAGTACTTTAGAATTGGGGACCAAAAATAAATGTTAGAGATGATTCTCATTTAGCAGATGACAAGCCCCAAACCCTTTATAAATTAGGGTGAGTGCTAGAAAGTGAAGATATAATGCTTTTAAATACTTTGAAGAGATACGTGCTCAACTCATCCCTAAACTCTGGAAGAGATCAAATATCCATTAAGTGTGTATAAAGTTCAAGTTTAAGTAAAAAGAGATTGAATCATGGAAGCCTCCATGCTCGTGCTAAGGTATACCATTGAGAGGTTATCTTAACATAGTTATTCGATTTGAAGACTCACTATGGATTCAAAAAGTCAGAGACACTGATAGTGTAGACTTGGCACTTCCATCAGAGACACTGGAAGTGTAGACCACACTCACCGAAGACACCAAACGTAGTAGATAGGCCTTATTTAATTTAAGCATTGATTGTCAGCTTTAGAAAGTGGACGTAGGCCTTTTGCCGAACCGCTATAAAATTATTGTACTATGTGTGCTTGGTGATTGTCTCTAGTAGCTGCATTCAATTCATTGTATTTGTCATTCAATTATTCATTGTAATTGTGCACAATGAGAAACTAATAAATTAAATATAAGGAACCTACCAGCCTTGTTCCTGCTCTGCTATAGGTAACACTATAGTGTATGATGGAACCTCGCGGTCTATGATTGGTTCATAGAAAAGAAATTTGTTAATAAAAAGCTCTACGTGGAAACTAATCATGATTAAGAAATTTATCAAAAAGGGAGATTTAAAATTTTGAATTATCCTATTCACCCCCCTCTAGGAATAATATTAGACTTTCATAAACCTAAAAGAATAATCTATTATTTACAATGTGATGTGAATAGGTAAGAGGATTGATGACTCATTCCAAGCTCGTTGGTCTCTCTATATGAGAAATGGGTTGGGGCGGGTCATTCCCATGTCACGGATCCAGACCCGTCCCACTTCATGGCCCACAGATTTGGGTTATAACAGGTAGTGATGCTTGTTAACACCAAATACCGTCTCCCCAGGATGACTAACTTAGGATTAAAAGTCTTGTGCCAGGGCTTAGTCCAAATCATATGATCTTCCTGTAGACTGGACAAAAGTCTTATGTACTACTCTAGGGACCCTTCGGGCTCTTCTGCTTTTTAAACATGACTTGACATAAGAAATACATATATTTTTACCCTTAGACCAATATTGGATATAACTCTAAAATGTTCTTTTAGCCAGACTTGAAGGATGGTGGGGAACCCTTTGAAACAATCGTGGTCATTACATGAATAGTCATTGAGATTGGAAATAAGCTCAACTAGAATCAAAGGAATAATATATTTCTTATATTTTAATCGTAACATGTCAATCATGATTCCCTCAACTAGAGGGCATCCAATTGGGAATAATAGTTAGCTTACAATAATGATAGTGAAGGATCTTTTCTTGAATTCATTGGACCAATTGCCAAATTAGTGCAGCCCTTTTGAAGCATAATGTTCAGTGGTTAGAAGACTTTGTTAATGTATGTAATGTTAATCCCATGGATAAACCTTATGAAGGGTCTATGTCTTGTAAGTGTCCTCTGTGTTCCTTAGTCTAAGGCAATGAGACATGGAGGACCAAAGGCTTGGAGGAAGAATGGAAGCTACCTTGGATTTTCTCATTCCACTCAAGGTATAAAGCATGCATTGCATACCATATATAGATCAAAATGTGGATCTAAGTGTGATAGTAAAATCCACAAAAGACCCAAGTGAAACAAGCCCAAAGTGTAGCCCAAGCACTGTTTCAGGAAAGTGAAAAAAGTTAGGATCGATCATGGATCTTGTGACTGATTACACCATGATCAATCACAACCCATGATTTAGACCCAAACTAAGAGTCTCAAGCATGGGGATCCATTAGCCGTGATCAATCATGAGAAGGATCATGGCCTAATTGCCTGACCCTGTGACCAATCACGGATCTCGTGATTGATTACAAGCTGATTAGGTAGAAGCTCAGATTCATGATTGATCATGAGTCATGACCAATCATGGATCTCATGATCAATCATGGGGGTATTTTGGTCAAATGTGAAATAAAATACCCCCTATAGTTGTTATTTCAAAATTTAAACCATGTTATTAAAAAATCTAAGGTTTTAACGAGTTATCCATTTTTCAAGATTTTTATCCAAAGGTTATGGGTGCTCTCACCCTTATGAAAGGAAACCTTTTCTATTAGAGTAAGGACTTCAAGCAAGCTAGAGAGTCTTAGAAACTTTTCCTAATTGAGAGCTTCCTCCCTTGAGAAAACCATCTTCCTCTCACTGTTTTGAGCTAAAGTAGCTAGCATCTTCTCCAAAGATCACTCTCTTTATCTTCTCTTGAATACCAAGATTCTATTATTGAGAACTTCTAGTAGGCTCTTCCTAAGAGGAAACCCATTCTTGGCTAACCTCAATGAGTACTAGAGCTAAGGGCTTGAAGATTATGGGTAGCTAAGGCATACTAACTCTACAAAGAACACCCTCACATTGTGCAAATAGCAACATCAACCAACTTGTGATAATATTTGCTTTCATTTGTATTCATTCATATTATTGTCTTGCTTTGCTTCTGTCGGAGACACGAGTGTTTTAAATAGTTTGACAAGAGCAAGTAGTGTAGGTTTTTTATGTTTTTGGCTTAGGCTGTATTAGGCAATCTAAATGAAATATACCTAAGCTCAATAGTGAGTTTTAGAAGTGTGGACATAGGCCATCATGCCAAACCACTATAAATCTCTTATTGTGGATTGAGTGTGTAATTATTTGTCTCTTTACTTTTATGCTTATTATTACTCTTTCACACTACTTGTTTGATAAAATACTTGAGTAGACACTTTGCAGCACACACACTTATAGTAAGTTTAAGAAGATTAAAATCAAATTAAAATCAATCCCAAAATTTATAAAAAGGGTTAAAATAATTTTAATATCCTATTTACCACCCCTGTCTAGGATAACCTAATAGGTATTTCAATTCGTATCAGAACCTAAGTTACTCACATAGGGCTTAATAACCTAAGTTAGATCCTAGCAAACAATTCCTAAAGAAACACTAGATGGCTAAAGAGGATGGTAGCATGTCTATTAGCACACCTTTATTTTTCAATGGAAGTGACTATGGCTATTAGAAATCTCAAATGAATATTTTCCTAAATTTCTATGACAACCAGGTTTGGGATGCCATACTTAATGGTTATACTATGCCTGAAAAACCTAGAAGTGAATGGTCCACTACCGAAGCAGAGGCTCATAAGTACAACTTTAAAGCCTTAAATTCTATAGCTAGTCGGTTAGCCTCTGATGAGTTTAGAAGAATAGCTTATTTCAAAATGGTTAAAGAAGCATGGTTACTTCTCTCAGTTACCCATGAGGGTACAAGTTCCATAAAGATGTCAAAGCTTCAATTATACACTACTCAACTTGAAGCTGTTAGAATAAATGAAGATGAGAAAGTCTCCCAATTCAATGCCAAGTTGTCTAACTTGGTGAATATGATGAAAAGTCTAGAAGAAGACATTCTAAAATCAAAAGTGGTTCAAAAAGTTCTTAGGTCACTCCCCAAAAGGTTTATACCTAAAGTGATCGCTATTAAGGAAAGCAAGGACCTTGAGACCATTCATCTAGAAAAGCTAATTGGGTCCTTTCAAACATTTGAAGTGGCAATCAAGGTCACTACCAAGAAGAAGGGTATTTTCCTCAAGGTAGAAGAACCCTCTTGTTCCACCAAGGAATCGGATGATGACTTAGCCATAATGGTTAAGACATTTAAGAAGTTCTTTGGGAGAAATGTAAGGGATTTCTCCATGAACAAACAAGTGAAAAGATCCTTTCCAAACTATAAGAAGAAATATGATTTATCGAAAGAACCTCTTATTTCTTATGTGTAAAGGGAGAGGTCACATTTTGTTAAGGATTACAGCAATAAGAAGAATAAGTTCAAGCCAAAGGGTAAGGCTATGGCTATAACTTGGGATGACAATTCTAAGGTCTTAAAAAATGAGTCACAAAATAGTGAGAAATGTGCGTTACAAGAGATCAAAGCCTTCATGACTTTTAACACTCCTAAGAGTTCAGTTTTAAACATAAGCGACTAGTAGTGAGGATGAGGG
>JAOXJP010201609.1:0-26011 GCA_025762735.1 Platanus orientalis
GTTATATGGGGTTATTTAGGGACTTGTAAGGGGGGGGGGGGGTACAACATTTTATGTGTCCATGTAATAAAGCCAATAGTGCCAAGGTTTTGTTGGGTTTTTTTTTATAGAGTAATCATGTCATTTACCTTTAGCCCAAGTTTTCGAAGGTCAACACTTGCCCCTTTTAGCTTGATTTTGGTGTCATTAGATACGTAATGCAGTTACCTTTCTAACGAAACCAAGATTGTGCAAATCCAAGGTGATTTGGAAGTTATGACTAAATTACTCTGCAAAAGCATAAACCCTAAACACCTTAAAATTGTAGTTTCCTTTGCATTTTCTATTAGGGCATTGGAAAGTGGGGATTCTGTCTGAACTCATCACTTGTGTTGGTTCAGCTTCAAAATTCGACAGTTCATAAAATTTCATAGCCACCCGATTAATGTATTTTTGCTTCATTGATTTTGGACTGGACTGTCATCTTACCTTTGTGGGTCGTCAAAATCAGGGCTACTGATAGGAACCATTGCTCCGTTAGGACTATTTGTAACATTTAGAGATCTTGTTCGGTGATAGTGTTTTCCATAGGTATGGTTTCCACATTTTCCATTGCTTTGGTGCAATGGTAGTGGCTTGGGCTGCCAGCGTGAAAACACGGGTTCAAGTACGGTGAGCAGCCTCTTTGTGTAAAGGTTGGGTCTGTATCCCGTCCATCCCTTCAAGCACCCTATAATTACGGGATCAGCAGTGGGTAATGACCTTTTATGGTTTCCACATTGGCACATTATTTGACCATGCACAATGAAGGTTGTTGATGAGTTAGGATTATTCTGTTGGTCTAACTTTTTATGCGTAGTCCAAGGGTGTGCAGTGACGGTCTGATTTAATGATCAATTGGCCATCAGTATGACAGCCACATCTTAACTAAATTGAAACTTTGATTTTGTTTTTCATTTAACAGAATCCTCAATTGCTAGGTTCTAATTTTTAAAATAACTCTATATTCCCTTGCGTTTATTAAAAAAAAAAAAAAAAAAAAAAAAAAAAAAAATTCTTGATTCCTCCTGTGGCACTTGTTCAATAGTTTAATTTTTCCTAAAGCAAAGCATCTGTCTATATCATTGACATATGATATATTCACTTGACAATAATACCTTGAAAGGATAAAATTCAAAGAAAAGGAAAAGAAAAGAAAAAGATAAGGATACGATATACAACAAACACAAGAATATCCTATCACCTCTCAAATTGAGGTTGAGGATACAACATCTGTTTGTCAATTAGATAATCATGGTAAGTCTACACCATTGCCTTCAAGGCTGTGACAAGGTTGATAATGAACTTTGGAAAAAGTGTGATGGTTGGGGTGGAGAATGTGCCTGACATTGGGATCCTGGTCACTGACCTTGGCTACAGGGTTGCCAACCTTTCTATCCCTTACTTGAGGCTTTTGTAGCTTTGTCCAAAAGCAAGGAGGCGAGGGGCCTGGTGGTGGATAGAGTGAGGAGGAAATTGGCGGGTTGTAAGGCGCTATATTTGTCCAAAGGGGAAAGGGTGACGTTGCTTAAGGTGGCAATGGCTAGTATCCCAGTATACTTCATTTTGTCTTTGTTATGCTATCTTTAGTAGTGAATCAAATTGAGAAACTTCAGAAGGAATTCCTTTGGAAGGGTGATGATGATGATAGGGGCTTACACTTGGTTGCTTGAGAGAAAATTTGCACTCCGAAGCCGAATGGGGGTTTGGGGTTAAGGAGGATGGAGCTTTTGAGTAAAGCGCTTCTCTATAAATGGTTATAGAGGTTTGGGATTGAGCGAGATAACATATGGAGGCAGGTGGTTGTTTCTAGACACAGGGTGCAGGAGGATGGTGATCCTTGCCCAATCAGGGGCTTGTACGACTCCAATATTTGGAAATGCATTATGAGATTTTTCCTGGATTTTAAGGAGGGGATGATGATGTAGATTGGCAATAGATAGAAGATGAAGCTCTGGGGGGATAAATGGTTTGGCGCGCAATCATTGATGAGGGAGGTCCCCTTGGTTTTTTCTATGGAATCCAATCCTTAGGCTCTTGTTTCAGAGTATTTAGAAATCAGTAATGGGATGGCTGAGTGGCATCCCATCTTGAGGAGGCCGGCGTTCGATTGGGAGGTGCCTACTATTGCTTTGATGCTCGAGAGGCTTGACTCTGTAGTGGTGAGGCCGAATCAAGAGGACAGAAAGATTTGGGAGGTTGGACCTGATGTGACCTATAGTGTGAGATCTGGGACCTGATCCTTTGGGGTCCCGTCAGACTCAAGTCCCAGTGGAAGGATATTTGGTACAATCTGGTTCCCCCGAAGATTCAGTTCTTTATATGGGTGATATCTTTGGGTAAGATTTCTACGATTGATGTGTTCAGGAGAAAATGTCTTATCTTTACTAATGTCTACAACTTGTGTAAGGAGGATGGTGAATCTGTGGATTATATTCTTTTGCATTGTCCATTTTCTTAGGAATCTGGTTTGGGATTTGTTGGGTTCTTCCATGGGATCTGAGATCTCTCTTTGTAGCTTGGCAGGTCAAGTCTTTTTCGGTTCACGGCAATCGGATTTGGAGGCTCATTCCGGTGGTGGTGTGTTGGTTTATTTGGTTGGAATGGAATATCAGAGTCTTTGAGGGGCATGTTGAACCATCGTTTCAGGTGTATAAAAGAGTCAAAGAGATGATTTCTTATTGGGTTCCTTTGTGTAAAGGGTGTGGGGGCTTAAGGGCTGGAGATCTTTGTAGGGATTGGTTTGAGGTGATTGGAAGTACCCCTCTTTATCAGGGGTGGGGCCTTGGGGCTGGTTGTTCCTCTTTTTTCTCTCCCTTTTGTTGTTTTGATTATTTTGGGATTTTTCTTCCCTTTTATCAATAAAATTTTTCATTCATAAAAAAAAGAAGATATCAGCTGGCTGTTGTTGAGAGGTAACATGAGGAAGGTTTATGGTATGAATGGGGTATATATTGTGAATAAAATGGAAGCCGACCTCTATATGCTCAGTGTGCTCATGAGAAACTAGGTTGGAAGCAATCGAATGAGACTCATAGTGCATCATCTAAGGATGTCGATTATTGTATTGGACTATGTAGATCTTGAAAAAGTCTCACTGTAACCAGATGATTTCACCACACCACAAGCAGAATATATGGCTTGGTATTCTGCCTCAGTTGATGACTTTGATATGGTGTTTTGTTTCTTATTATTCCAAGAAATAAGAGAATCACTAAAATACACCTGTCCATAGTAGAATGTGTATTTAAGCAGCCAGCCAAGTTGGAACCCACATATGCCCGTAATTGGAATGTGGAAGTAGAAGAAAAGAACAAGCCTTGATAACTAGTCCCTTGGGCATGTTGAATAATGTGCTGAACAGATGTGAGGTGAAGGCAACTTGGGGCAGCAATGAGTTGATTAACAACCTAGACGGTTTGAACAATATTGGGTCTAGTCGTAGTCAGATAGATGAGAATGCAAACTAATTGTCGATAATGAGTTCCTATAATTACCTATCAAAAAAAAAAAAAAAAAAAAAATCAAAAAGCCTAACATTATCATCCTCAGAATATTTGACATTAAGTTTTACTATAGTGAACATATTTTATTATTTGTAAATTTGGCCAAGTTAATCAAATTCGTGTTGTATTTATGCTGATTAATAATATTCCCCCATGGTTAGCCAGACTTCTAGCCCTAGAAAGTATGTGAGTGGGCCAAAGTATTTCATCTTGAAAGAATCAAAGAGAAGCTTCATAAGCAGTTGGGTACCTGTCTTATTATTTTCTGTGATAAGAATATTATCAACATAGAGTAAAAGAATTGTAATCCTAACTGATGTATAATTGGTGAATAAAGAATAATCATGATAGCTTTGCATGTAGTCAGTCTTGAAAAAGACTTGTCTAAATCGGTCAAACCATGCCTTGGGGGGTTGTTTAAGGCCATACAAAGACTTATTGAGACAATATACCTGAGATGTATTAAAGATTTTCGAAGAAGGAGCTGTATGTGGATGGTTTCTTCCAGATGACCATGAAGAAAACCCGAGATGACCAGCTTGCTAAGTTGGTAAAGTCTGCGGGTGTCGTTCCACAGACCTGGGTTCAAAACCCGTATTCACCTACTAATAAATTAACCACTAAAGTTTACCGGTCAAAAAAAGAAAAAACATATTTTTTAATGAAGATGAAGAAAAGCACTTCACATCCATTTGAAATATAGTTCATGGAATGATAACAGAAATAATAATGACTAGATGCATAATGGTCATTTTGGCTACTGTAGCAAGTATTTCTTAGTCGATGCCAAATTCTTGGTCATAACTTTGTGCAGCCAAACCTTCCTTATATCGTTCAATATGGATTAAACTTTCGATTTCGATGGAAAATTTTCCCTGGAGAGTTACAGAAATTTTGCTACAATTTTTGAAATTATGGACAGATCTGTGGAAATTATGTTGTTAACCACTATGAAAATTTTCAATAAAACTTTAAGGAATATTAAGGTAAGTATGATTATAAAATCAAGACCCTGCGTTAGCGGGAGCCTTGTGCACTGGGTCGCCCTTTTTTATGATTATAAAATCAAGACTTCAACTGTAAAAGGCATCAATGTATAAGAATATTAATAAACAAATGGCTACCAGACTTTTTATTTTTACAGATAAATGGCTATAAGACCAATAAACATGTCAAATTGAGTAACTACTTTAACTTATAGTTCATCCTAATCTTTCGTTTTTGTAAACAAACCTATTATGCAATAGTTTGCCTAGCACATATCTTTGACTTATGTGTGTGTGTGTGTACAAATGGATTTGGGGTAGGCCTTAGCTCGGGTAGAAGAATTTCTATAAAAGATCAATATCAGAAAAAATTTGCTGATATTTCGTGGAACTTTATAATTCCCATGGTATTTCGTTTTGCAACCCCTAAAAGTGGTTGAATTATGACAAAATTTACTAAATTTCACTGGAATTTTGAACCATGGTACTATTGGGTTTCAATGTGATAAGAGAATACCCATTTGTTTACTAAGATAGTAGCATCAAATGGGCAACAATCAAAATCCAATGTATCATTTAAAAAAAAAGCACTTATCTCTAAATCCATAGTTTTCTTCTAACAAGTAATTGTTAATGCTTTTTTGGGGAGGAAGGATTATCAATATTATTAGAAGTAGTAAAAGTAAATAGTATGCAAGCGAACTAAAATGATTGAGGATGGGAGATATGAGTTGAGTGACACAAAGAAGTATGGGAAGGTGGAATTGTACGAGTTATAGAAGATTGACCTTGCTTTGAGTAAACTATTGGAGGAGTAAATGACCCTTTTTTTCTTTGTCGTTGACACATTTGAAAAAGATTTGTTGAAACCAGGAAAAATGTTAAGTGGCACAGACAAGGTTAGTAGAAGAAGAATAGGATGAGTCAAGAACAATGGGGTAAAAAAGCAACAAGAAAGATGGGTGTCTTACCAATAGATGGGTAATAAAAAAAATACTTTCCAAGAAAACAATATGATGAGAGACACACATGCAATGATTAGATCAATAATTACAAAGGAATCCTTTCTAATCAACCACATAACCCGCAAAGGCACAGTTTTAACAGCTTGAACCAAAAAATTCAGTTCTTTTATGCCAAGGTAAATGAACAAAACAGTAACACACATAACTAAAATGATATAAGGTGCAATAGTTAGTAGAACGATGATGCAAGGAAGAAAAAGGGAGATGATCTATTGAAAGCAGTGGAGGGAAGTTCATTAATAAGATATAAAGCAATGGAAGTAGCTTTAACATAAAGATGGGAGGTATGAAAACTATGGTAAGCAGGTTTCTTAAACTCCAAAACAAATGGGCAGCCAATCCTAGGCCCCTACCCTTTCTAGTGCACCAGTTTTGAATAACTCAACCATTAGAAGAAATAATAGCATTATCATCTTCATCAATGAGTTGACGAACGATAATGGTATTAGTTTTGAGTTTGAGTGATGCAAAGAAGTATAAGAAGATAAAACCACAAAAGAGATAAGAGGACTAACCTGGCTTTGATACCATGTAAACTTGCAAATAGGTGCCAAAATAGAGGAGGAAGGGGAGAAGAAAACGAATAAACTAATGGGGTATCAAGAAATGTTAATGTGCCCTCCCCTAAAGCATCAATATTGGTGCAGGACAGCCTATGGGGCTGTTGACTCCTACGGGTGTGGGCCCAAAATTAACCAAGAACAGCACCTTAGATCAACGTGGTCTCAATAACAGAATTTTGGAAACCTGGACAGTATATGGGAAATTACCAAAATACCCCTGTGTACTAATTGGAATTGTATGAAACTTAACGGACCGACAGAAGGTTGATAGGGGAACAGCTCTACAAAATTTCAACCCAAACGGATGTATCAAATATATAAAAAGTATCATTTACCAGGCTGTTCCAGAATTTCAGCACTAATAGTAAGAAAAGGGCTAACTTAGGGTTGACTGAAAATCAATAAACCCAGAAAGGAATCAAAAGGAATTTAGGGCCTTAGATACCCTACCTATCGAGGAACAAAACCTAGCAAAGAGACTACCAAAAATCCCTCTCCAAGTTGGGGCGATTTGGGCAAAAAGTCAACCCAGGATTCCTTTGCAGTCGATGGCTTAAGGTGTCCAGTAAGGGGGACTGTTATGCCAGCAGATCCTTGATTCTTCTAGGCTTTAAACTTCAGCACAGTTAAACTTCAGCTCAGTCAACACACTCAACTATGGAGGCAGCAGTAAAGGAAAGACCAGAAATAATAAGGGAATAAGGAGAGGAAGAAGAAGAATAAAGAGGAGAAGAATAAGAAGGATAAGAAGAGAACAGAAGAAGGATAAGAAAGAGAAGAAGAATATCAATCAGCAGCAACCGATTGGGTTCTAGGGCACCAACCACTAGAGAATCACAGCACCAATCGTGAATGTGAGAAACCTCAAATTTTATTTCATTCTTCCATGTCTAAATTGTTAGGCAAAAGCCCCTTTAAATAATTACAAAATCATAAGAATTTTACCAACTCCTAAAAATAGAATCCCCCTTATGGGCATCGGGAAATTCGCATCCCTCTCTCTTGGCTCCTACCCCCACTTTGCCGCGCAGTGTTGTGAGAGTTACACGTTCATCCAAAGCTCCAGGTCAAAATTTGGGTGCTGACACCCCTAAATCGTGAGTCCCTCATTCCCTCCTAACATAAAAACTTCCAAACAAAAAGGAATTCTATATTTTTAAAACTCCTAAAATTCTACTCCTTAGAGGCTGTTGTACAGCTCCATGTGGGCCCCCATTTTGTTGACCAAATCTTTCCTCCAACTTTTAAATAACTTCTAAATTAAAGACTCCTACTCTAGCTGTTGACAAACCAAATACACTTCCCTAGAATTCCAAAAAAAAAAACCCTTGGAATCATGCCTTATTACAAAGAAAACCCATAAATTATAATTCTTAAATTTCCCATGGCATTTAGGCCTTATTACAAATAGGCCCCAATATCCTAAAACTCTAAAATACCCCCAAATTGCATGGGTTTTTGAATTTAGCCCTTTTGTGAGGTGGAACATATAGAAGTCTCTTAACATTGGCTGCATCAAATATATATTATTTATGTATGATATATACACCTGATAATAATACCTTAAGGGGATCAAATATAATAGAATGAATAGAAAACTTATTATGGACAACACACAAAAGAACATACACTCCCCAGTTCCACACATGTGGTCCCCACACTCTGGTCCACAGTCTTCTCTTTCTCTACATAGAGTAGTGGTGATGCCAGACAGTCTATAGATTGGCTGCTAACCTGCAGGTTATGGGCCCACAAAAAGGACTAGGGTAGGTTTTCACTTATGCAGTTGAACACTTTAAAAAAGACCTTAGAATATATATATATATATATCCAGACTTTGCTCCTAGGTAACCTCCACGGCAGATAGAATTCAATGAACAACAACCATATCTCAGCTGAGAGTAGGACTGATCTCACAAAGGTACTATAACAGCTCTTTCTTAGAGTTTCATCAAATTATGATAATCAATCTATTATAATGGGTTTAACATCAAATTATGGAGGACTAGATGAAGATGTAAAGGGGCTGAAACAGGGCTTTGATAAATAATTAAAAAAAGGAGAGGTCTGGCTTCATTTAATTCCTAGACGAAAAGGGTAAAGAGAGATAAATGGGAACAAACTCTGCAGGGTCTTATTGGACAGAGAAGAAAGACCTGTGAACAGATCTGCAGGCACCAACCAGGGTCAAAGCATTAAAACATTTGAAGGCTTTATGGGATGAAGTCTGCAGGGCTTCAAAGATGGATCTTATGTACCCATAAGCGAAGACTTAGGTTAGGAAGAGCTCATGGAATGATAAGAACAGGTATCAATAGGAGTCTGTTTAGGGGTTTGAAAGAGGGTTCTGCAGATGGTTATGGTTAAGAAGAGGGAAAAACAGGGGCTGAGTAATGGGCTTAAAGGTTTATTTAACAGGAAAACAGGGTACTTTAATAGTGCTGCAAGGGAGACTTTTAACAATGGTCTGGATTTGAATAGGATCAGGGGTACTGCAGTTAAAAGAAGTTTGCGGGATGCAGGTTCTTGAAACAAAGGATGTTATATTATACTGTTGCAGGTAAGGGAAACTTTCATGGAAAGTCTGCCGAGATTTTGAAGAAAAGTAGGGGCTGTAAGTAAGGGTTTTGGGTTAGGTGGATCTGTAGAAACACCCAGAAACTTCCTGTTATAATAACAGGTTGAAACTTCACAGAATAGGTATGGAAAACTCCCAATTGAGAACCCTAAAAACTGGGTTTCTGGTTTACAGATTTAGAACAGAAATAATATGGTCTCAAGGGGCTGCCGCAAGATTCAACAGATGGGTTTTGGGTTTTCAAACACAAAACAGACCGTAGGGATTCTATGTGATGCAGTACAATAGAGAATGTACCAAAATTGATGTAGGATATTCCAAAGAGGGTCAAATAATTGTTAAATTAAAGTGCAGAAGCAAATAAATCAAGAATAGGATTTAGAAGCACACAAACAGCCACTAAGTCTTAGAAATCAGAGAATAGAATGATAAAACAAGGATTAGCAGGAATTAGACTGAGAGAAGAGAAGAAAAGTACCGAAAAGGGTATTTATGTAATTTTGGACTGAAAATTCAAAAAATACCAAAATACCCTTATGACTCATCAGAAAATTCCAAAATTTTTACTGTATCATCTGACGTGTACAGAGGCTCTACTGTCCAAATTTCATTGTATTTGAACAAGTTTTGCTTGTTCAAATCATGGAATTTCAGAAAATAGAAGGTTCTTTAATGGAGCTTTTGATGAAAACCAATAGGGAATCTTTAGAAGAAGAAGAAGATAAGAAATAATATAAGAGAGGAGAAAGAAATAGAAGAAGAGACTAAGGAGAGAAGGAGAAGTAGATAAGAAAGGTACTTGGGAGAGAAGAGGTGAGAGAGAGGGAGGGTGAGAGGTACTCACATATGCACCTTGGTGTGCTATAGCATGGCCACAGCTACACCTTGGAAAACCACCCAATAATTTAGCACAATTTTTAAAATTCTTTACTGATTTTATTGAATGACTTTAGTGCCTTTAAATAGGCTTACAAGTTTTGGAAAATAGAAAGTATAAAATTAGAAATTTGATAATATTTAAACTTGCACACTAACATTTACTAAAATCTCACTTTCTAAATCCTACACTTACTAAAGGATATAAAACCTGTTGCACAAATTTTACTAAATTTATTAATTGCCAAAATCCCAAAATTTCTTAATCCTAAAGTTGCCAAAAACATGGAGATACCCAAGCTGTCAACTAGTCACATTGTGGGTCCGTTATGTTGACTCCAATTCAATTTTCATCACTTATTTACACCCCTCTAGTAATTTGGTCATAACTTTCCCAAATCACCTCAAATTTGCGTAATTTTGGTCTCGTTAGATAGGTAACTAAATAACCTCTCTAATGACACCAAAATAAGCTAAAAAGACAAGTTTTGACCCTTGGAAAAATGGGCTAAACTTCAAAATTGAGATTATCCTAAAATCCTAAACTAACCTTGAAAATAAAAAGTCCTAATCTACCCTTGGCACTATTGGCCTTATTACAAAAAAAATACCCACCTCTAAATAATCCTAAATAACCCCACATAACATGTGAATTTAAATCTGGCCCGTGAGGGTACATACTTTTTTTTTTTTGATAAAAGAAAAAGATATTATTAAGGGGATAAGGCATCCCCAAGGAAGCCAAACCCACAGGGAAGAAAGAGGAGCTACATTCTTAGCATGTTCACCCACCCCCTTTTGATATCTACAAAGGAATAATCCCCCCATCCCTTTACAATTAATGACCCAAAAACAAAAACGATCTTTAGCTTTTTTATAAACATTATAAGCTGGCCCGTTTTAATTTTCAAAGACCCGTTGATTCCTTTCCAACCAAATAGACCAACAAATTGTTGGGCAAACAAGACCCCACAAATTCCTTCCCTTGGTTGAGGTTTTATCCACATTCCAACAGAGGATCATATCCCGAAGATGATTTGGAAACACCCAATCCATCCCGATCTCCTAAAGAACGTACTCCCACACTTTCCAAGCAAAGAGGCAATGAATAAATATGTGGTCAATCGTCTCCCCATCTTGACATCATTAGAGTACACATATTTGGGATCACCATACCTCTTTTTTGAAGGAAGTTGGTCATTTTTTAGGGTACATACATAAGTCTAGCATTGTTGTCTACATCAAAGAGTCCCTTCAAAATTACTGAAAAGCTGATGATCCCGATTGTTCTACATATGAGACCATGTTTTCAAAAGTGTCTGAATAAAGCTCGCCTCAGAGCTTTAGTGTAACAATTAGCAGGACAATGAAGGCCTTATTTTAATATCAGTATTTGGTGAGATTGTGATAGTGTTGAAATTTGCATACCCCTTTACCATAGATTTCCAAATGCCTATACCACAGTCCTGGGTTCAAAACCGGTCTTCATCTATAATGACCTATAAAAAAAACAAAAAAAGATTTCCAAATGCCTACGCAATGACCTACCCTCACCTCCTTAGGTTTCCACTTCAAAACCAATCCATACTTATTTATTATCATTTTCTCTTTTCATCCCAAAATGCCACACCATTTACCAAGAATGGCTTAATTATGTAATCTCCATCTTTTTATTCCGAGGTAGTGGATTTCTACGTTTGAAGGTCCAAAGAGGTTAGGGTTTGTGGAGGAGAAGAAGAACAAGAAAAAGAAGAAGAATGGGAAGAGAGAAAATAGGGGAAATCGTATGAGAGAGCTCATACGTATGAATGTCTTATTAAAAGGATATTAGAGACATTACATTGAATGTTTACAAGTATACCACTCATGTACAATGTACCCAAATACCCTTACATATTGTGCCCATATACACTCATATATACCAACACTCCTCCTCAAGCTGGTATGTAAATACTATGCATACCTAGCTTGCAAATAATCCTATTAAAACTAGGACTATACAATCTTTTAGTAAACACATCAGTTAATTGATCTTTGGTCTTCACAAAGGGAATGCAAATTTGCTTGGTTTACAACTTCTCCTTTCTGAAAGGTCTGTTAACCTCTATATGCTTCGTTTTGTCATGCTGGACTGGATTGTGAGCAATGTTAATGGCAACCTTATTGTTGCATTACAATTGCATGGAACCATGAGAGTGGAATGCCAACTCCCTTAGGAAGCCACAAATCCCATGGTTTAAAAACTTGGATCGGTGATCTGGATCGTTTGGGCCAAAAACCGATCTGGGATCGAATCATGTGGATCATACATGAAGAAACACTATTACGAGCATTTGTAAGGATCAAAATTGTACATTTCATAAGGAAACATCCAATATGATTACTTCTAATGAATAAAAACAAACCATATATAATAAATAAAACATATATTATGAATTTATGATTACCATATAAAGTAACAAGTCTAACATACATAGATAGAAGATTAAAGAATATTCATTTATGTAGAATAAATAAGATTCATTAACTAAAAACGTACTAATGAATCTACATTTATGTAGAAAAATTGCATAAGTATTTGGGTTTGAAACCAAATCTATAACTATATTATGTTTTTAATATAATATAACATAGGTAAATATGTACTTTTCAAAAAAAAATATAACATAGGTAAATAACATAAAATTTTTATTATTTTTTATATACATATTTTTTAATTTTTTTGAAAATAAAGAAAAATAAAAAATGATGTGAAAAATGAATGTTAGTGACAAATGAATGCATTTTTTTGGGCATATTATTAATGTAGAATACATTTTCTAATTACTATCTTTTTAATTTTCAAAATATTAAATGATTAATTCAAAAAAAAAAAATTGAAAATTTTAAAAAATAGGGATCAGATAATCCCTTGCAACTTGTAATTTGATCTTGTGGATCAAATTGGTCTCGTCTGCTCCCGAATTGGAATGGCCGATCTGGGATCGAATTGACCAAGTTTTAGAACCATGAAGAATCCACAATATCTAACAGATCCCATGTGTCATGGCTCAGAACTCTGCCTCTACACTAGACTGGGTTACAACTGACTGCTTCTTGCTACACCAAGAAACAAGGTTACCTCCAACGAATGTACAATGACCTGAAGTAGATCTTCTATTATCTATAAATCCTGCCCAATTTGCATCAATGAAAGCCTCAACTCGAAGATCATGTCTTCTACGATATAAGAGTCATTGACTTGGACTCTTCTTCAAGTAGTAAACAGGACGGTATGCTACCTCCAGATGTCTGGTTGTGGGAGTATGCATAAATTGGCTGGCCACTCCAATTGCTTAAGAGATATCTGACATAGTCAAGGTCAAATAAATCAGTTTCTTTACAAGTCTTTAGTAACGTCCAATATCAATTCTATGATGGTTAGACTCAATGGGGGTGTCACAAGGTCAAATAAATCAGCTTCTTCAAAGTCTCCATAAAGGAAGGCATTATTGACATTTATTTGAAACATTGACCAACCTTGATTTGTGGTAAATAAGATTAAGATCTAGATAGAAGTCATCTTTGCTACTAGAGCAAAGGTCTCTTGGTAGTCAATTCCATAAGTCCGAGTGTATTTGATGTGAAACTAGAAAGAGTCCATATTTAAATTTGATGGGTTATGCAGGGCTATTTTGGGTTTGAAATTTTTGTATGGCCAATTTTTTTTTATTTGGTCAATTTTAGCTTAATCTAGGTTAGTTTCTTGTCATTTAGTTTAAGAGTTTTAATTTATTTCTAAATGAAATAGGTTTTATTTAATTTTAAAGTAAGTGAACGAACTATTTCCGTCGCTTTTCTTTAGATCCTATTTTGGAAGGTCAAAACTTACCCATTTGGGTTGATTTGGTGCGATTTGAAAGGTTATTCAGTTACCTTTCCAACAAGAACAAGATCTTGAGAATCCGATGTGATTTGAGAAAGTTATGGCCAAAATACTAAAGGGTATTACTTGGCGACGGGATTTAGTTATTTTAGAATTTTGTTTTTTAGGAAGCCTAGTTAGAGTGAGATTTAAAAAACTTGGAATGTAAAGTCTATGTATATGCTTGTAACTCAAATATTATTAATGAAGAATGATGATTATTGATGAATTCAAGGTTACAGTTGTTTTGTGGCCATTAGTGTGATTCTATTGGTATTTTTTTCTCTTAGTCTATTCTTTTTCTATTATTTTCTTTAGAGAACCAGATCAAAGCCTTTTTGTCCTACATCAATTATGGTATCAGAGCCAGGTTATCAATTGGTTCTATTCCAGTTGAGTTCTTGTGAATTTTGGTGGACTATTCTTAATCCAGGTTGCTGTTAATCCTTATCTAGTTGTGATTTCGGGCAACCAAGTTAGAGATGTTCAATGGTTCATGAGAATAGGAATAAATTTGAGTTTCCTCACTAAAATGGTACCTGGGTTGTAATTAGTGACAAATACGGAGGCAATTTGATTTCTCCAGATCTGACTGAGAGATTTTCCCAAGTTCCGGTAATAAGATCATACTACCATTATGATAAGGATGATATTTTGTCATTCAGTTAAACTATGGGGAAATATTATGATACTATATTGTGCAAGGTTGTTTTTTTTTTTACAGAATATAAAGTGGTGCTAGGCATGAAATGGATTGAGGAAAGAAAAGCTAAGTTCTATGAAGAGACTTATATCTTGAGACTTTGGCTCAATCGTAAGTGGCATTGTCTTCAACTTTTGCCACAACCGTTTTTGTTAGTTCCATCTGATTCGACAGACAATAAAGCAGAAGAAATCCCCAATGCAGTTAATGAAAAACCCAAGACAAATGGTTTGGAAAAGCCTAAGACATATGCTTTAAAACATCCAGAGCGACCCATCTTTGAGTCAAAGAAACCGGAAGAAGACAAGCCTTCAGCTAGTGTGATGATTGAGAGTTTAGATATGGGAGGTGTTAAGTAGGCCACTGCCGATGTTTCGGTTGTGATAGGTGAACTAGTGGTGATTGCAGATGTGTGATATTACTGTCCTAGTTCTTGACCAGCTTGAGATTGAAGCCCATCCTCAAACATGTGTAGATCCACAACTATTCACAGTTCCCCTATAGTTTCATGAGCCTGAGATGACTACAAATGTGGTTCTTTAGGAGGTATTTTATGAGCTCTTTCCACTATCAGTTTCTTACAAGAAAAAAGGTCTACATCAAGATATGCTTTATGGAGAACATGATATATAGTTATACCATCAACATTATCCAATGTTGTTGATCCTTCGTCATTACAAAACTCAAGGACGAGTTTTTTCAAACTAGGGGAGAGTGATGCGGAACAAGAAAGAGCCTATATTCAGATTTGATGGGTTTATGTAGGGGTATTTTGGGTTTAAAATTTTTGTATGAGAATTTTTTTTATTTGGTCAATTTTAGGTTAATCTAAGTTAGTTTCTTTTTAGTTTAAGTGTTTTAATTTATTTCAAAATAGAATAGGTTTTATTTAATTTTAAAGAAAGTTAAAGAACTTTTTTCGTCACTTTTTCTTTAGGCCCTATTTTGGAAGGTCAAAACTTACCCGTTTAAGCTAATTTTGGTGCTATTTGAAAGGTTATTTAGTTACCTTCCAACGTGACCAAGATCTTGAGAATCTGATGTGATTGGGAAAGTTATGACCAAAATACTAGCCGGATATCACTTAGTGATGAGATTTAGTTAAACAAAGCGGAATGGTGCAACAGGATTCGTGTAGCCGACCCCAAATAATTGGGATAAGGTTGTTTGTTGTTGTTGTTGTTTCTGGTTAGAGTGGGATTTGGAAAGATTGGAATGCAAAGTTTATACATATGCTTATAACCTAATTTTTATTTATGAAGAATGATGATTATTGATGAATTCAATGCTACAATTGCTTTGTTGTCTGGTGTAATTCCTAAGAGGTGATCGGTGTGTCTCCATTGGTATTTTTCTCTATTCTTCTATTCTTTTTATGTTATTTTTTTTTATTATAAATTATCTATTAAAGAACAAATCAAAGCCTTTTTGTCCTACATTAGTCTCCCTTAGCTACCAACCTACCTTTATATCGTTCAACAATGCCAATTAGGTTGGAGCTTCACTGAAAATACCCATCTGCACCCCATTAGCTCTTTTCCTCTTGGAAGATCAACAACATCCTATGTCTTGTTCTTTTCAAGTGCTTGCATTTCTTCCTCCATTGCTTTTCGCCACTCAGGCTGAGATGGAGCTTGGGAAACATTGCATGGAATAGAAATAGAGAACAAAAAGGTAGAAAAAGCCTTAAACCAAGGAGATAGAGTCATAACACATATAGTTAGCGATGGGGTGTTGATTACAAGCATGGGTACCTTTTCTAATAGCAATGTGCATATGAGAACCATCAAGAGGTATGGAGGGGGCAATACTTGGAGACGAAATGATTTGTTAGAGAGGCAGATGAGAATTATGAGTAACCTTTTGCCTCTTTCTAACAAACCCATGAGCAAAATTGATGCAAAATATTATAAACTCTGATACCAAATTGATGTAGGGCAGCTACATGCTGTATTATCATGTTGTTATGGACCTAAAATAGATATGCAGAAGCAAGGTTTAAATAAAGTAACCAAGATATGACTTTAAAATCCTAAATTTTAGAAGATTAGGGAGGAGAATTAAAGATTGGAAATACAATTTTGAAAGGATTGGAGAAGAGAAACAGAGAAAGAAAAGAAGGAAAAGCGAGACTATTTAGGTTTCTGGAAAACCTAGCTGGATTAGTAAAATTACCAAAATACCCTTTCAAATGTGTCAGAAATTTACGAAATTTTACAGGGTATTAGATAGGTCTAAAAGGATTCTCCATGCAAAATTCAGGTTATTCTGGTAAAAGGAAGTTTATAAAGTTATAAAAAAAAGTCTGCAGTGTTACTTGTATGAAGAAAGCCTAAAACATAATGTGATTTCTTGAATAGAAACTTAGAAGAAAACAGGGGAGTTGAAGAGCAGTGTGAGGGGAAAAATGGGGAAGAAAACCCTAGAAGAAACACAGCCAAAAAGCTGATTTAGGGTGGGGTGATTTCTGAGTTATAGGTACCCTGGAATTTCAGTTAGGATAACCCAATAACAGGGTTCTTTAATCAGAAAAGGGTCTAGAGTGACAAGTGGAAATAAATGATATTCAAGAAGAGTTTAATGAACTAATGAAGTATTAAAAAGGAGAGAAAAACCTGATAAAGCAGAGGGAAAAGACCCTTTTTTGAAGGGTGCGAGCTTAGGAACTGCTCTGGAAACCCAACTGTGGTATTGTATGTTCTGCAAATTTCTGGACTCCAGCCACTATCAACCTTCAAGATGTTGCAACCGCAAACTAAAGGAAAATATGGAAAGAAAGAAAGGAAGGGGATAGAATGGAAGATAGGGAGTAGAAGAAGAAGAATACTAAGTTTACAAACACAAAATTTAGCAATATTCTAAAATAGGAACTTCTAAATAACTAAGCTACTTGCTAGCTAGGGCTTTCCTAAAACTAAGACTTCTAAAACCTACACTAATAAGGGCTGTTGACCAGCCTTGTAGTAGGCCCCACATATTGACTCCGTGATGCAACCACCCTATCTTGCCTGGAAAGGGCATACCTCCTTTCGAAGCCTAAGCCTAAATCCAAATGGAAGAGACCTTGTAGATGGAATGTGATAGCTTAGGGTCATTTCTAGAGGGTTTGTTTATTTTAGGGTTTTATTTTATTTAGGGTTGTTTCCATAGGGTTTATATTTGTTTTCTTTGATTAATTTTAGGGTTTTATTTGTAACCAGGCCCTAAAGGCCTTGGAAAGGATAATAAGGCTTTCATCCAGGGTCTTAGATGCAATAATAGGAATTTATTTTGAAGTCAAATATGTGTAGGAATAGGCTGCTCGACAGCCTTTGGAAGTAGGAGTCCTATTTGGTTTAGGAGTATATTGGGTCCAAGTATATAAAGACTGTTGCTAGGTTGTAATCAATTGGCATATTGGAATTAAGTTGTTGCTTGGTTGTAATCAATTGGCATATTGGAAATAAAGAAGTTGTCCAAGAAACCCATGAGTGGACTGTTCTCTCCTCTCTCTTTCTCTTTACACACCATTTCCTCTTTTTCTTTTTCTTTCTTTCTTCTTTCTTCTTCTTCTACTTTAATTTAGTTGCTGTTTTCTTTATTCTAACAATAAAGAATCACCAAGAATCCATCAAGAACCTTTCAAGATTCAATCTTGTTGGGTTTTCTTGAGCCCTACAACTTGTAAACAAGCTCTAGACATATTATTGCTTGGAGGGTTACATCCAAGAAGAGATTCTTGCTGAAATTTTCTGGAATTTCATCCTACACATAGAAAGATCAAATTGGGGCAGCATATAGAGCAAATCGCCCCTATCAAAAGGGACAATAAGGCACTTCTTTGATCAGGTTTCTCTTCTCCATTCACTTCTTTATTGTTTTACCTAAATTCCTTTTAAATCTCATTGTAAAAATTTTATAGATACATATTATTCTTGAACCTAAACCTAGCCTTGCTGTTTTAATTGTTGAGTCCATAAATTGTGAAAATCACCCTAGATATTTTTGTGATTTCTTTTAGGGGTTTTGTTCACTATCCAATTGCCTTTCAATCCCTACAAACACCTTTTGATTCTCTTTTGATTTCCTAGGTTTCTTGAAAAGAGACAATAATTTAGAAGAAGAAAAGAGACAAAACTCAATTATGGAAAATTCGATTCTTGATCGTGGCTTCTTTCATTCCAATTTACAGCAACAACTTGGACATATAATTTCACATACCAAATCTTATCCAAATTAAGAGAAATTTGGTAAAGAGGTGTCCCATAGGCCTAAGTACCATCCTGTCATAGCAAAGAATTTTCTGATTCACGAACAGGGGTATTTTGGTCATTTTTCACCCCTACCCCAAATATTCCAGAGTTGAGTTTTGTCTCTTTTCTTCTTCTAAATTATTGTTTTAGATACTGTTTGGGGCCCACATCACCAAGTAATCACTGCCAATCCCTTGGCAGCCCCGCATCAGTTGGGCATCACATGTGGTTTTTGTCCTTTTGTGGCTACTAACGTCGATAAAAGGGGCCCCTTTGTGAACTGGTCAACAGCCCCTCATTTCCCTAGCTTTTGGTAGTTTCAAATTTAAGTCCTAAGTTTTAGAAATACTAGCCTTTAAGTTAGAGATTTTTCAAAGTTTCTTTTTTAGCAAGTTTTAAATTTTGACTAGTTGTAAGTGATGTGGCAGTCATTCGTTGGATGGACACTAATTACCCACTTTGAAGGCCCAAGGTTAAGTCTAGGGAGCATGCAAGCCACATTAATTAGGTTTTTGTTTTACGGTGTTTAGGTAAAGTTTATGAGGGAAGGGTTTTTATGTAATAAGACTTTAATAGCCAAAGGTCTAATTGTAAATAGGAAATTAGTCATAACTTTCTCAAATCACCTCAGATTTGCGCAATCTTGGCTTTAATAGAAAGGTAACTGAATAGCCTATCTAATTACACCAAAATCAAGCCAAAAAGTCAAGTTTTGACCTTTGAAAAAGTGGGTTGAACATCAAAAACGGAATTACAACTAAAAACCCCAAAAAACTAAACTAAACATGACACTATTGGCCTTATTGCAAAATAAACCCACCCCTAACTAATTCTAATCAACTCCATATAATATGTGCATCTAAATCGTGCCCTCTTATGTGGGGGTACATACATAAGTCTAGCTTGATTGTCTGCATCATAGCTCTATTTCCTTCGCCATAGCTAATAACCACCGAGGAGTTGCCTTCCACGAAACAACCCTTAACATTCATTTACTTTAATAGCTCACAAAGCCCCATAAGCAAACCCATAGCCTCAGCATGAGTGGAATCATAGACCCCTAAAGGCCCACAAATAGCATGAATGACATTATAAGAGTGATACCGAATGACACATCCCAAACTAGCTTGACCTGATTACCCTTAGAAGCACCATCAAAATTGAGCTTTAATGAACCCGAAGGGGGAGGCATCCAAGAGAGAACCTCTTTCCCTGCCAAAGAAGGTGACCAAGATAACAAAGAGGCTCAATCCCTTAAGAATAAGGAAAGAGGAAAACCTTTAAATTCCTTAGAAACAAAGATCTAGTTTCTCACTTCTCTAATGATTGAATCAATCACCTCCCCTTTAGATTTGCACTTGTCTTCAAAGATCCTAACATTTCTTTCCTTCCAAACCCCACAAATGACATCATGAAGCATATACTCCCAAAACACCTTACCATAGGGACCTTGCCCACCACAATACCATTGGCTAATAAAGGCCTTGAGCTCCTCTGATCAAGCACACGAACAACTCATTTTGGAGAGAAAATGATCCCAAATTGTATGAGTGAACTTGCAATGAATAAAAATATGCTTAGAGGGTTCATTATCCTTATTACAAAGAACACACCAATGGGGAAAAAAGGCCATGATCAGTTTTCTACGTTGGACTAGATCCATGGTATTGATACGGTTAAGCACAACCAACCATAAGAAAGCTTTTACCCTGGGGGAAACCTGGTAATGTAGCACAATAGAGAAGATACCAAAAATTGATCCAAGATGTTCGAAGGTCCTCACAAAATTTATCAAATTAAAAGTGTTGAAGCAAAGAATTCAAATTTTAGAACAAGAGTTGCCACAAAATTAAGAAATTTGGTAAATATAATCAAAGAAAAAAAGTTAGAATGAATTAGGAGATAAAAGAAGTAGAAAGTGCTAAAAAGGAACTTTCTATAATTTTGGGCAAAATTTTTGAAAAATTATCAAAAAGCCCTTCTGAAGTGTCAGAAAATTCTGAAAGTTTTAAGGTAGTTTCTAACGTGTTTATGGGTTCTACAATTAAAATTTCAAGATATTTGGATAAGATTTGATAACCCAAATCATGAAATTTCAGAAACTTTGAAGCTTTGTTAATGGAGGTTTGAGAAAAAGAAGAATAAAAGAGAAAGAAAGAAAGGAAAATCAGAAACTTAGAAAAAAGTAGAAAGAGAGATATCTAGGAGAGTGAGGAAACCCATGAATGCACTCTAGTGTGCTATAACCCACGAGATAGAGAGATTAGGGGAGCCTAAAAGATGGTGTCACCATTAGAAAAAGGAGAGAAGGCCCACGGCCTGGTTAGGAGACCACTCAATTCAAACACAATTTTTTTTTCAATCTTCAATATATTTTATTGCATAGAGGGTGCCTTTAAGTAGGTTTACAATCTAGAGAATTTAGAACTTTCTAAATAAAAAAAAACTTTAAAATACATATAACTTGTTACCTAAACTCTCTAAAATTTAAAACTTCCTAAAACACATTTTTTAAAACCTTAAAGTTGCTAAAAACATTAATAACTTGTTGCACAAATTTTCCTAATTCCTAGACTTTTCAAAACATAATTTTTTTTTAAAGTCTAAATTACTAAAACTTAAGACTTTATAAAAAAACACTATTCCCACAACTTTTGACAACCCTTTAATAATTTAGTCATAACTTCCCCAAATCACCTTGAAATTGCGCAATCTTGGTGTTATTAGAAAGGTTGTGCAATCTTGGTGTTGTTAGAAAGGTAACCGAATAATCTCTTTGAATGACACAAAAACCAAGCCAAAAAATCAAGTTTTGACTATAGAAAAATTGGGTCAAAAGTGAGTAATGGGACTATGACTAAAAACCCAAAAATCTAAACTACCCATGACACTATTGTCCTTATTACAAAAATAACCACCCCTTACAAAATTTGAAATAACCCCACATAACATGTAAATTTAAATATGACCCTCTTATGTGGGGATACATACATAAGTCGCATAATGTTGTCTACATCATTCATCCAGGGTGGGGAGAAATTCAACCTCAAATTTAATGGTGACCACTCTCCATCACAGCTTCCAATGGTAAATTAACCCAGGCTTTATAAAATTAGAGGATGATGTGGTGGAGGTCCTAGAATGGAAGACATATATGCACCTTTAGTAGTTGATGGCTGCATGGACCTGGATCTTGATCTGGTCCGTTTCCAGGCTTTCACTTGAGCTGGAATCCCTAATCCCCCTGCACCATGGTCCCATTACAGGTAGCCACCCGTCTTGTTACAGATTTTCATCCATCCAACATAACAAACTTGCATTTGTTTGCTCTCCTCATCGTCAGAGCACGGGCTTTGGAGAATTATGGGCTTTGGTGATGATCTACAACATTATGGGAGGTGAAGGTCCAAGTATAGAGTCTTTGCAAGAAAACCTTGATCTCTTCATTTTTTTTATGGCTTTTGACTTTTTTGGACTTTAGGTTAGCTTCTAGATTCAAGATTGTGAACTTGAACTGGATAAGATGTATGAGTCAAAACTTGTTCAACCTTGTATCTTCTAAGCATTTGAATTCATTTTTCCTCGTATTCGGTTTTGATCTTTTCATGTTCAACCTTGCATTTTGCTTTTATCTTTTCAAGCTCTTTTTGTAGATCATGAAGTATACGAACTCTTTCCTGTCATTCGATTTCTTTTCGGTTGCTTTTTGCTCTCTTGTATCTCTCTCCCCTATCTTTCTCTTTCCTTCTTTCTCTCTAACTCAGAACACACCCTCCCTCCTTATATCCCACATCATTATCTTCCCCTTCTCTTCCTTTCTCTAATGACAGCTCCATCCCACCCCATCTCTTTCTTTATCTTACTTCTTCTCTCTCTCTCTTGCTAATCCCTTGTTGGTACTCTCTAATCATAAGACATTAATGTTGCTGAAATTTGTGGAAGAATTATGTAGAAGACCATTGAAATAAAGTTTCTAAGAGAGCTCCAGCCTCATATCGTCCCATGAGAAGCATTCAATGGCAGCATCCTTTCAATCGGGTTTGAACCTTATTTTATTCTATATAAGCTTCTCTAAACTCTTTTTAAAGCTCTCATTAAATTTCTGCCTATTATGTATTTTATTATTTGATTATCACAAGTTGTTAAAACTAGAAAATTTCAGGGAAGTGGGAAGTTGAAATCCTCCCCCCTACTAGAAGCCTTTTCCCTTTCTTTCTTCAAGGGTTTTAATCACCCATATTCCTTCTTCAAAATCTCTCAAACACCATCCTCAAATTTTTCATATTTTAATTTTAATCGACAGTTTTCAGAAATATATTTGGGGATTTTCTGTAATTTATTTTAGATCATAAAATTTGAAAACTGAATATCTCTCACTACAAGTAAAAAAAGCATGAAATTTTGAACGAATGTCACTGAGTAATAAAAGAATCTATCCCTAAAATTTCAGAAAATTCTGACAAGTCAGAGGGGTATTTTCATAATTTTTCCAAAATCTGAAAAATTACAATTTCGCTCCTGGTCCGAAAATTCCATATTTTATTTTCTAAGTTATCTTTATTTAGTTGAAGTTGTTTTCCATCATATTCCGCATAACCTAGGGCTTCCAAATTCTTTTAGTAGGAAAGCTAAGATCGAAATTCAAGGCGGAAATAATAGCCTTGAAAAAGATTTACATGAAAAGATACTAGAAGACTCCAAGGTCCAAGCCCTTTTGCTTGGAATCAGATTTGAGATAAAAACTTCTTTAAGGCTAGTAAGCAAAAGAGCTAACATATCAACTTCCCAATCAAATAAATCTCTAAAAAAAAGTCAAATTCCACGAATGACCGAGAATTGAAGGGAACTCACATAAGAACCCATAGCATCTTTTTGGTTAGATATGCGGAATAATCTAGCATAGGAGACAGAAAGGCATTGGTCACTTCATCAATGATCCTTCCAAAATTTTATGGATTGACCATTACCATCACAAACTGAACATGAGGAAGAAATAAGGGAACAAGATAAGTAATATTTTTCCACAACAAGGATATAGAGGAAGAAGAACATCTAAAGCTATCCTATCCATTTGGATCAATCCCATATTTGTTCCGGATTGTGGATTTTCAATCCTCTCTTAGAACAAAACTGTCATAACCATTTCCTGAGAAGAGCCAAGCTTCTTTCCTTAAGATTGCCAATACGCAACCCACCAAACTCTTTAGGCCTATAAACACATGACCACTTCCCAAGATGATCTTTCTTATCCTTTACCCCTTCCCATAAGTAACCCTTTGATATTTCTTTAATAATGACCCCACCTTCCTCGGCATGTTGAAAAAATACAAATAACAAACTAGAACATTTGGCATAGCAGCGCCCCCCAATGAAATATAAGGTTTTTTCCAACCCGCCATCTTCTTTTGAACTCTCTTCACCACTGAGTCCCAAAAAACGAGACCTTGGGTTACCCCCCAACGGCATCCCTAGATACTTTAAAGGCCAAGACTCCACCCTACAACCCAAAATCCCAGCCACTCTACCTAGAATCACCCCATCCACCTTAATGCCTGCTATACTGGATTTAGATAGATTTAACTTTTAAGCCCGAAATAAGCTCAAAAATTCCCAGGACATACTTCAAATTATGAATTTGCTCTAAGCTCACATCCACAAAACATATTGGTTTGAAAACCATTCATAACAGAATAACGATCTAGGCAAAAGAGTTAAACATCTCCTTCATATTGGACCGATTACAAGAAAGAAGATTAAAACCAATGCAGAAACCTTGGATAACATCGTTTAAAAGTTAAAATCACAACCACAGGAATAGTGCACAATCAGTAATAAAAAATGCAAAAGTGATCCAATATAGAGGTCACGAGATATATCATCACTAGGAACACTTTAAAGTTGTGAGTCTGTTTATAAGAAACTCTCTTCTTAAACCCTTGCATCCAGTTTCTCTTTTGAAGACAAAATTGTAAACTATCAGTAAGAAGAAAAAAAAGTGCATGAGACAAGATCTTGGTGCAAGATATATATTGATACAAAACTCAAGAACTATCACTGGACCAAACATAAAATCCTGGCCCAGACATATTGAACAGAATAACTGAAGGTAGCATCGACATTGACAGCCACGATGAATACTTTGGGTGCCAAGAACTAATGGTATCCTATGAAAAATCCGCTTGATCAAAATCTTTTAACAAGATGCCCTTGTCCTCAAACTTCTGAACTTACCCTACCAACTGCAATTTTTATACAATCAAGAGAAGATGAAGTTGAGCAGCCACTGAAGTCCAACTTCAACAACAACAACTACAACAGCAACAACAACAATTGCATTAAAGAAAAAAGCTAGTTAGGGTTTTCTGTGCAAGTAAAGAATAAAATTTTGATTTTAATGAATAATTAGCCTTATGGAGTTATGATAATTTAGAAAAATCTTCACTAGAGTGTTTCAAAATGATGGAAAATTCATAGAAATTAGAAAAATATTGAAAAAAAGAAGGAATAGTGTGAGATTTTTCAATAAAGCTTCAAGGAATGTTAAGTTTAGTATCTAATAACACACTTGTGACTCAAAAAACTATAAAAACATCAATTAGTTAATCAAGTAGAAAAAAAAAAAACTATCAAACATTTTTTTATTGAAAGATGGCTACTAAATATGTCAGATTGCATAACTACTTTACGCTAGCTTTTATCCTAAGTTATCTTCTTTTAAACAAATTTTTATAAATCTATATATATTTAAATATAATTTAAAGGACATATGGAGGTATGGTAACAATGCGTTACTTCTAATCCATTTAACCCAAAGACCAAGTGATTCCCATAGTTCGATGTGTATGTTACAAGGACTGCCATCTTCTTTCTTTAAATTTCCTACTTAGGATAGGTTTAGGACTTCTTTTTAATTTAGTATTAGTTTCTTTGGGAGTTACTTAACAAGAAAATGCAATTAGAAAGTAACAAGGGCAAGGGCAATGTCCATAATTGGAGTTGGCATTAGTAAAATTTTCTAACAGCCTATAAATGGGCTAAGGGCAATGTCCATAATTGGTGCTTACATAATTTGATTTGAGAATAGATTTAGACTAAAACTTATTTTCTAAAGTTTTCTTATTATTCTTTTTTCTTTTTCAATTGATTGGTGTTCTTGGAGGTGAATGACAGATGTTCAAGAAGAATGATCATGTTGTATTGCTTCGTGATTCGCTTTGCTAATCAATATCATTCTACTGAGTCGATCGATTGGAGCTGTTTGACACCTATTGTTTCAGATTGGACCCTCTTAACTAGTGAAGATAATTCAGACTTGCTTTCTGGTTTAAAGAAGGGAAATTTGCCCGATTGGACCTAACTTTTACCGAATTTGCCAAAAAGTGTGGTAAATCATTACTTTGCCCAAAAAGGATTTTATAAGGGTAAAGTTGTAAAAAAAAATACAGTTAATTATAGTTGTTAATTTTTTTGTTCATTTTTTACCCCTGATTATTTTTCAAATTTGCCAAATGAACCGATTTCACCAAAAATCATCAAACGAACTCGGCAATCTGCTCTACCTTTTTTTTTGTTTGTTATCTCTGTTTTGTTTGTTACATTATAAATTACAGGGAGAGAGAG
>JAOXJP010201610.1:0-12054 GCA_025762735.1 Platanus orientalis
GCCTAACACCTTCCCCAAATGCAACTAAACAACTTACCTTTATCTCAAGAATGTAGACTAGTATTAGGAGTTAAACCCCTAGACCATCGGGTCTAGACTTCTCCTCTTCACCTGAAAAGGAGAACCGATGTCCAACTCCATCGGTTAACCCCAAGTTGGTGGCAAATCCAAGTAAAGCCTAACCCTCCCATAAGGGGGTTAGCGACCTTTCACGCACCAGTATCACGTGCTGAAGAGTGGGCCCGGAGACCATGGGAGGGCCGGGGAATCTGAACCCCTCCCGAACACCGATGTCCACAATGGGGATATGGGCAACACATTGCTTATTAGTTTATTGGTATCATCATCCAAACCACTCAAGTTGTGGTATTATTTAAATCAAGCTACCTAATGGTTGCATGACTCACTTATCTATGTTTCACATATTTGCACTAAAGATGAGACTTATTTATTTCATCTTTTGACTGTTCCATGATAGATAATTTATCAACCACACATCTTCTAATATATAAGGTATAGCCTAGTAAGGATTGCAAAATCCATCAATATATCCATTTTCACTGCAATATGAACATCATCTTGTTTAACAAGAATCAATTTATACTCCAAAGAAAAATTGTCTTATAACAACTTCTCTAACTTTTGATTGAATAGAGTATTAAATAATTCAAGTTCATTTATGATTTATTCCTTATCATGGTTTACGCTATTCACATAATGCTATTATTTAGCTTCAGACTTTGCCGAATCTTCAACTAAGTTTCTCTTTCTTTTTCAAAAGTCTCAAATCTGGCTTTGACTTCAGATAGTGAAGGAATTAATAAGAGAAAGAGGAAACTTCTTGTAGAGAAGAAGAAAAGAAAAGCCCCCCAAAAATAGGGATCTTCACCCTATGGTCAATTAAAAAAAGTAAAAACAAAATGAGAAGAGTAAGCACACTTGAGTGGCAAAATCCCACTGGTGGTAGGCAATGGAGCTGTTAAGGAAAATGATGACATGTTGCATGTAAAAAGAATAAGAGAGGAAGATGATGGAGTGTTAGAAATACAAAATGTAAACAACATGGAAGGGGAAAAGTGCAAGAAAAATGAAAAGTTTGAGAAATTAAATAACATTTTATAAATGAGAGAAATTGAATCATTTTAGGAGAGAAAATAGAGTGCAAGTATGATATAGTGATTGAAAAGATTATCATAGAAAGGAAATAGAAAAGAGGGGGTGCTTTGGTAGGTTATAAGAGAAATTCCTAACATATTTACTGCTTTTAAAGAGAGGATGTTATGAGTAAGGAGAGATTTCCAAATGTCACCTTAAGGTTAATCCAACTACTATTTAGTATATTATATAGATATTAATAATATTACACCAAAAAATATGAATAATAATTATATTTATATTTATTTTCTTATTAAAGATCTTAAATTCACATAGAATTTACAGGGAAAAAAAATCTTAATGGGTTTGATGTTGATGAATGATCTACTTGATTATTCTTTAGATGCATACTTGTAGATGTGTGTTGATAGTATATACGCTATGCAAAAGAAAACATAAATTGCCCATATTTAAGATGAAATACATATAGGTAGTCTTATGGATAGAAGAGAGAATAAGTGGCCCTTTTAGCCCAATAATGAATTTACCCCAATACGCTTGCGATGCTAAATGTTTCATTTCTACAATTGGTTGGTTGGACTTATACGGGTAAACAAAATGAAAGCTTATTAGGACAATAGAAAACTTCAATTGATCAAGAAATAGGTTTAATGGGCCTAGCCATAATGGCAAACAACACCATGCTGAAATAACATTGATTTGGGCTTGTGGAATTTCAATAAAATAAACTTCTTATATTATTCTTATTCTTATTTTTATTTCTAATATAAAGGGATTCATCCTTTCTCATATAAATCAAAACTAAGAAGAAAGCAAAATGAGGATTTCGTTATGTAAAACTCTAATGAGAAATGATGAAGAACGATCATGATCAATAAATTTTTGGGATAAAATATAGATGTTTTAGTGAAGATAGTACCGATTTATGAGACATTGAATAAGAACACCAATATTGGTAATTATAAGATGTTAATGGGTGTGTAACATATTGTAGATCAAGTGCATGTAAAAGGTGTGAGGTCTCCTTGAACAAAGCTACAACAACTGAGGCATCTAATGCAAGGTGGATGTATTTGATTTCAACATAATCTAACATAAATTGTACAAAAACAACTCTAGGGATTACAATTGAGAGTAACTACTATAATGAATCTATGGTATACGCTAGGCATTAAAGGCTTGGTGATGGATCGATGATGATGAATGGTTTTGAGTGAAGTTAATGATGGTAGATCAGATGTAACATCCTACATATCTTTACACACAGTAGGATTTAAATGTTCATTCAATGAATTTTTATTTTGAATAAATTTAGAGATAAAACTGTATTGATTATGTGGGAATTGTTTTGCAAAATATATACCATTAGAAAGATCTAAGAGTCTATTGCCCAATGCAACAAACGGTGAGCTAATCAGACTTTTCCAGAGAAAGTTATGGAGGTTTGAATACAAGGTATCAAAGTGGGGAAATCAGGGAAATTTAAGCAAATGAAGAGAGCATTTCGAGTTATCAAAAATGAATTTTTGATCAATTGAAGAAAATGGCATTTGGAAAAATTGGAAATCACTTAGCTTGAGCGACCTAAAAGAAAATTTTGAATGATCGAAAATAATTTCAATCGATCAAATTGCACAGACAAGATTTTTGAAAATTTAGAAACTTTTGATTATGACACAAATAGGGTTTCTACCTTGCGTAGGACTTTTATGGAGCCTATATAATTAATAGAACTCAACCAAATTCTACACACAAACCCTAAGAACAATTGTAAGAGAAAGAAAAAGAAAAAAGTAAGGTTTTGAGGGATTTTTTTTGGGAAAATTGAAAAGCTTAGGAAAGGTTTTTCATATCAAAACAAGAAGTAAACATAGATACCTTACATCATTTTAATTGTTCTTAGGTTCTTAGAATACTTTGATGTCAGATTTTGTAAATAATCATAGATACTTGGCATTGTTTTTAATGTTCCAAGGTTCTTAGATTACTTTGATTTTGACTTTAGTAAGTAAACATGAATACTTTACATGGGTTGGCAAGGGTATTTGGCTTTTGTGGTAGATGAACCGAAGAAGAGAGCAAATGTTGAGTGTATTCTCATTATGAGAGAGTTCATTGATGTGTTTCTAGAAGATCTTCCTGAGTTACCATCGGATTGGGAGATCGAGTTTATTATTGATGTAGCAGCTAGAATCGAGTCAATTTTGATTAATCATTATAGCATGGCACCAACCAAGTTAAAGGAGCTAAATATACAACTACAAGAATTATTAGAGAAGGGATTCATACTTCCAATTGTATCACCATGGGAAGCTTCGGTCTTATTTGTGAAAAAGAAGGATGAGCCATGAGGTTATGTATTGACTACATGCAATTGAACCATGTGATTGTGAAGAATAGGAACCCATTACCAAGGATTGATGATCTATTTGACCAAATTGAAGGTGTCACTATATTTTTTAAGATAGATCTTTAATCGGGTTATCACCTACTTAAAATCAAGGAGGATATCTCAAAGAGTGCATTCCGTACATGTCATAGGCACTATGAGTTCTTGGTGATATCATGTGGCTTAACCAATGCCCCCTCATCTTTTATGGATTTGATGAATCGAGTATTCAGGTCATATATGGATTCCTTCGTGATTGCTTTCATCGATAACATTTTGGTTTATTCCAAGATCCAAGTGGAATATGAAGAGCACCTTAAAATTGTATTACGTACACTAAGGGAGCAAAAATTGTATGCAAAATTCAGCAAGTGTGAGTTCTGGTTTGATCGGGTTACTTTCTTGGGGCATATCATATCCAAGGATGGAATCCTTATTTATCCATAGAAGGTTGAGGTTGTTGTTGATTGGCCACGACCAACGAACGTAACTGAAATTTGTAGTTTCTTAGGCCTTATGGGATATTATAGGTGTTTTGTAGAGGGATTTTCCCCTATAGATCGACCACTCACTAAACTAACCCAAAAGTATGCCATATTTTAGTGGAGTGATGAGTATTAATGCAACTTCAAAGAATTGGAAAACATATTAGTGTCATCTCTAGTTCTCACATTACGATCAGGATTTGGTGGATTTATGGTTTATAGTGATGCATCACAAAAGGGTTTGGGGTGCATACTGATGCAACATGGTAAGGTTATTGTGTATGTGTCTTGACAACTCAAGCCGTATGAGCAGAACTATCGTACCCATGATCTTGAGTTGACAATGGTACTATTTGCCTTAAAGATTTGAAGATACTACCTATATGGTGAAACATGCGAGATCTACACCGACCACAAGAGTCTAAAATATATCTTCTCGCAGAAGGAGATGAACATGAGGCAATGGTGGTGGATGGAGTTGATTAAAGATTATGACTGCACCATTCACTTTCATATGGGTAAAGCAAACACGGTGGCGGATGCATTTGGCAAAAAGTATTTAGCTTGTCTAGCTTATTTGACTGCTAGGAGAAAAATGCTACTGAATAAGTTAAAGAAGATGAATGTCGAACTCATGATATATGAGATTAATGCTCTTTTTGCATAACTCAAGGTTAAACCCACACTGATAGACAAGATTAAGGAGAGCCAATTTACATATCCAATTAAAGTCTTGAAAAAGATTAAGAATGAGGATCGTGTTAACTTTAACAAGGGGAAAAATGACATTTTACGCTTTGGAAACCATTTGTGTTTCCAATAATAATGGGATGAAGAGGGAGATCTTGATTGAGACGCATGAGCTAGTTACACAGTTCACCCTGGCAGCATCAAAATGTATAAAGACCTTAAGGAGACTAATTGGTGGTGCAACATAAAGAAAGAGGTAGCTGAATTTGTGGCTCGATGTTTGACTTGTCAATAGATCAAGGTGGAACATTAGAAACCTGCTAGACCATTGCAGCTACTTGAAAAACCAATGTGAAAATGGGATCATATATCAATGGATATTTGGGGTGACCCAAAGGGGATTTGATGCTATTTGGGTGATTGTGGATAGACTGACCAAGGCAGCTCATTTCCTATCAATTCGTATTTCTTACCCACTATACAAGTTGGATCAACTTTATGTGAATGAGATCATGAGACTACATGGTATTCCAGTAGCCATTGTATTGGATAAAGACCCACGGTTTACCTTAAGGCTTGGGAAAGTATGCAATTTTGGGGAAGTATACAATGTGATATGGTGACCAAATTGAACTTTAACACAACCTTTCATCCTCAAATCAATGGATAATTAGAGAGAACCATTCAAAATTTAGAGGATATGTTCGAGCTTGGGTGTTGGACTTGAAAAGTAGCTGGGACACCCATCTACCTCCTATTTAGTTCGCTTATAAAAATAGTTATCAAGAAAGCATTCTGATAGCACCATTCGAAGCCTTGTATGGTAGGAGATTTAGAACTCCAATTTGTTGGGAAGAAGTTGGAGAGAGAAAAATACTCTTGGGCTAGAATTGGTGCAGATTATCACTGAGAAGATCTATCTAATTTGAGACAAACTCCGAACAGCTCAAAGCAGACAAAAATGTTATCCTATCAAAAGGAGAGATCTCAAATTCAACATTAGTGATCATGTGTTCTTGAAGGTATCTCCATCAAGAGGAGTAATCAGGTTTAGCAAGAAAGGAAAGCGTGAACCAAGATTTATTGGGCCGTTTGAAATAGTTAAGGTGGGAGAGGTAGCCTATGGTTGGCTCTACCACCAGAGTTCTCTCATGTCCACGGTGTGTTCCATGTGTCCATGCTAAAAAAATACATGCAAAAAGATTACATGCATTGATCTTGATGCAGAAACTATCAAGGGAATAAAGAAAACATAGCACAGAGAATGCAATTGATTATGGGTATGATATAAAGATCTGAATTTTATGTTGGTATGGGAATTGAAGAAACTAAACTCAACAAAGCCTTATCCCAAGTAGTAGGGATCAGCTAGTCACGGAATTGAAGAAATTTATAAACCAAAATTTTATTTACAACTCAACAAGAAATATAGCAAGTTGTTTGGTTTTGAAGAGTTAAAAATGATTAGAACTTTAAAATAATGAAGTAGGGATGGGGTTAAGAGATTAGGGAGATTGGGTATAGGGTTATTTGCAGACCAATTATATAAAAATCAGGATTGGGGTTGAAGATGATGAGAATTCAGAAGACAATAAGGTAAAATTAAATGGAAAATAATACAGAGAATGGAAGAGGGTAAACCCATTAGAACCAACACCAATTGAACTCTAGGAACTAACACCTGGTCCTTAAAAGCATCAGCACCTGAGAAAGAGAGAGGATTGTAATCGGCCCCAAATCAATATGCCAGAGCACAAACAATTTTTAATAAGAAAAATTCTTCTTTACACCTCTTCATTACCTTCATATTTATAGACTAAATTCCTTTATTCTAAAGTAGATAATTCCCATCATAAAGTAATACCTTGTCAGTGTTTTCATTTTATTTTTTGATAGATAGAGTAAAATTATGTTAACAAAAACTGAAAGAGAGCAATGCATGAAAAATACACAGCCCTCCATGAGCCACCCAACTAGAATACAATGGAATCCCAATTGAATATCTAGTCATGGAATTTCAAATTTGCATATGATGGGGGGATACAACTCGAAGAAAAAAGAAGAGGTATAATCTTATATGATACGTCTTGATATGCCAAATGCTTACCTTTAAATATTCTCCGGTACCTCTCCATCCATAAAGACCAACAAAAAGCAAATGAAATTGATCTCCAAAGCTCCTTTCCCTGTTGTGATAAACCATGTCCTTTACACTTGCTCCATTCTCAACATAGGGCTTTAACTGAGACCAGCGAAACTCAATACCTATTGAATCTTTCCATGCATTTACCTCAAACCCGGAAGGAATACATGTAGTGAAAAAAGAGATGATTAGAAGATTCTTCTTCCTGAAAACACAAATTACATCGGTTGGCCAACATCATACCTCCTGCTTGAGGCAAGTCTTGGGTTGGGGTTTTTCCATGGAATAAAACCCACACCACCTTGGAGGGGACTTTGGACTTCCATAAGAAACTATCTAGGTGTGAAACACCATCATTTGCACCCAGTCTTTGAAAGAAGGAAGAATCTGAAAAGAGCCCTCTTAGGTCTCTAGTCCACACTCTTCAATCGTCTACATTGGTGTTGATTCTTACATTCTCCAAAATATTCACAAGGCTACCCATATCATTTATCTCCTAGTCATTTAATCTTCTAAGGTGTAGCAACCATGTTGTAGACTCCTCTTCTTGTCTATAGTGTTGTTGGACTGTACCCTCCTTTTTGCCAGCAAGTTGGAAAATCCTCGGGAGAGCCATGTTCAATGATACCAAGGAAGACCGAGCATTCTTCCAAAATAAAACCTTATTTCCACGCCCTACTTTAATCTCAATATTGCTCCAAAACCTGTCATACACCTTTGTGATTTCTTTCCAAATGCCAGTCCCTTACGTTCCTTGAGGAATTTTACTATCCCATCCTATCCCAACAGATCCATATTTCAAAGCAATCACCCTACGCCATAAGCTACTCTTCTCCAAAGAAAACCGCCATAGGCACTTACCCATAAGGGCTCTGTTCATTTGTTTCACCGATCTAAGACCTAACCCCCCTTGATTGATTGGCCTACAAACTTGATTCTAATCCACTAGATGAAGATTTCTATCCCCCTCACAAGATTCCCATAAAAAATTGCGTTGAATTTGCTTCAGACTTTCAACCTCCTTCTCGTGGGGGGGGGGGAATAGGGATAGAAAGTGATGATTCCCGAATCTGGTCGCCCGAGCATTATCATATGAGTGTAAGGCTACTCGAGGGTTCAATGAACCTGTCCAAAGAAAACAAGATTAGAGGTGTGCCAGCCGAGTGTCGGCCGGTCGCCCTCTGACAATCAAGTTAGATGTCGGTCCTAAATGGAGAAGAAAGGAGGGAGGGGTCTTTGCCAAGAACTTGTTCTTAGCTTTTCCTTGGTGCGATCCCCTTTTTACAGCATTTGGCCTTCGTGTCGTCTTCAAATTTTTATCCCTTTACCTCTTGCCCGACGATGCTCTTAGGCACAGTTGCAGGAGCCTGATTTGATCCAGACCATTGGGTTGCACTAGCGGTTTCATCTCGAGGGTGGTGTCGTGGGATCTTCTCCCACATTGATTTCCTGGGTGCCTTTTGTGGCTTAGTCTTGTTGTCGCATGGAGTCTTTCCTTCTAAAGGCATGTTTGGTCAAGTCATTTTTTGTGACACCTTTTACAGTGGCTCGAGTGACTTGGGGTGCGTTGGTTCCCTCAAGTTCGACAGTCTCGAGACCACCCAGGGCTTGATTCATGTGTTGGCTTAGGTCGGTCCTGATTGTTCTTTGGCTCTAAGCCAATCAGTTGTCTCCCAATTCCTTAGGGCTGGTTTTCCCCAGATGAATGGAATTTGTATCATTTCATATTCCTGACCATTGGTTTTTGGTGGTAGTTTTTTGAATTTTGGCAGTTGCCATTTTTAGGGAATCAAGACGGGTGCCTAGAAAATTTTGGTGGGCGTTATGATTCTTGGGAAATCATGTTATCATAATGGGTGTGCCATCAGGGGGCTGGCATTAATGATACATCGTTTCAATTGTCTCTTCGACACGCACAACACATAGAGGGCCTGAATTTCATAGTGCGGATCCGACAGTCGGGGTTGAAACCCCTTCTCCTCTATTTGTGCTCATTTCTTCCCTTGGTGTTCTTCTTCCCCAACGACTCCAGTGGTGGTCTTCGTGTTTTCTGACAATGCTTTAATCTCTAGTTTCCTTTTTTGATTATTACTCTAGTATGTCTTTCTCTCATTCTTTCTTTCATACTCCTTGCTTTCTTTAGGATAGCTTGCATTGTACTCCCTTTTTGACTAGCCATTTCTTTTTTTTTTGTTTACCCTAAACGGCACCAAAGTTTCCTTCGGTTTCCATTTGGTTTGACTCTACGGCTTTCTACGAGCCCAAAGGTGTTTTCCAGACCTAGGTTTAGTTAGTGGCGACCTTTCATTCTTAGGTTCCATCTTCACCGAGCTTTTGTTGCTCTTTGGTCCCTCAGTGGAGGTCATCTTTTCTCTCGGTCAAATGGATGCATTGTCCGACTCCTGGTCCTTTGCTTAGGGCCATCTTGCACTTGGTGCATGACTTCTTAGCCCTCATCACTTCCGAGGCTTTGTCATCCTTTCCCTTCCAGCCTTGATTTGTTAAAGACATGGTTTTGGCAGGCCCGAGTGTGTCCCTCGTCATAGGTTTCACGGAAGGAATGACTAGGGGTATCCCCTTCCTTTTTCTTTCTTTTTTTTAAACCTTTTATCTTTGTCTTTAATGCCTTATAGTCATGGAAAAAGCCAATGTGAAGGTGATCTTAAAGAAGGTTAGGGAGGCCCGTCAAGAGGCTACTTTTGTGGCCCCTCAGGGAGTTCCATCTATTGGGGAGGGCCCAATTCAGGCCCAGGCTCAAGGAAGCCACGTGGGTGCACCATCCCTTTGTCCTACTGCTTCCGAGGGGGGCCATGCCTCCTTTGATGCTCCTATCGAGGTGTAACCTGCCTCTTCTGCCTATAACCCGGAGAGGGCTAGGCTTTTCGAGGGCCCGTCTGTTCCTTCAATTGAGGATCCTACCCCCAGGCTTGACAAAGGAAAAATCCCTACTGGGGAATCTTTCCTGAACAACCTTGATTATGCCTTCAAGAGGATGACTAGGGTTGTTCCGAAGGGTGACATTGACACTCTCCTAAAGTTCTCCTCAAGTGCCATATACCAAAGGTTGGTGCTTGACCTTGCTGAGGTAATCTCCTTTCTTTCTTTTATTTTTTTGTAGAGTTCTTCATCTTTCCCCTACCCCCTTTGACTTCTCCTTCTCATGTTTTTTAGATGACCACGCTCGTGATGGCGGGCATGCAGTCATGATGGCAGGCATGCAATTTTAGAAAGTTATAGAGAACAATGTTCGTTCGCAGAAGAAGAAGTTAGCCAACTTGAAGGCTAAGAGTTTGGGCTTCTAGGTCTAGCTGGCCGACTTCGTTAAGAAGGAGTATGATATTTGTTTTGACCTTGGGTTGGTTCAGTCTTAGGGAGATGGTCTAGTCACCCAACTCCGGGTGGATGAGAATGAGTGGGCAGCTTTAGCCGCCAAGCTGGCCGAGGATTGGGAGAGGACTGCCTGGGTGGAGGAGGTTTTCACCCGAGAGAAGGGCGAGGCTGAGGTGGCATTAGCCATACGTCTATAGCAAGATATAGATGCTACCTTGATGGAAATCCGAGTGTCCATCAAGTATGCGTTGGAAGTCTTGAATTACTATAATGATGGATTCAAGGCTTTCCAACCAGTGGGATTCTCGGGCATACCCAGAGGTTGACTTCTCAGGGTTCGCTTTTAACGATGACTCAGGTCTCCGCATGCTCCTGAGGTAATTGAAGTTGAGGAGGAAGAGGCTGAGGACCAAGCTACTTCCTGAAGATTTTCTCCCCCTGCTTTTTTTTTGAATGGGTTAGCTTATACGCGCTTGGTGTAAAGAACCTTTTTAGTAATGCATATAGTTTTCCTCTTGTTGTAGTTTCTTCGAGTGTTTTGTCTCAAAAAAAATCATCCTGTGTGTTACATCTCGATATTCCTTGTACATGTTGTGATAACCTATTCTGCTTTGATGCCTCAACCAAATCCCATAACACTTGATCTTGGTTAGGTTCCCTACAAACATAGAGGCCTTACCTCACATTGTTTTTTGAATGTCTTAATGAGATTTTAGAATCATTTGATGACTCTTGGCCACTTAGGGTCTGTAGAATGCCTTAGTAAGATTTCAGTTCATTTAGTGACCCTCGGCCACATGGGGCTTATAGAATGTCTTAGTAGAATTTTGGGTCCTTCGCTGACCCTCGGCCAAATTAGGCCTGTCGAATTCCCTAGTAGAATTTTTGGATCATTTACTGACCCTCAGCCACATGGAACCTATAGAATCACTTAGTATAATTTTTGGGTTATTTGATAACCCTCGGCCACATGGGGCCTGTAGAATTTCTTAGTAGAATTTTTGGATCATTTGTTGACCCTCCGCCACATGGGGCTTGTAGAATTTCTTAGTAGAAATTTTAGGTCATTTACTGACCCTCGACCTCATGGGGCCTGTAGGATAACTTAGTAGATTCCTGGGTCCTCAACCACATGGGGACTGTCAAATAACTTAGTAGATTTCTTGGTCATTTGACAACCCTCGACCTCGTGGGGCCTGTTGAATTACTTAGTAGAATCCCGAGTCGCTTAAGGACCCTTGAACACATGGGGCTAGTCGAATAACTTAGTAGAATCACGAGTTGTTTAATGACTCTTGACCACATGGGGCTCATAGAAAGCCTTTCCTTATTGATTGATGTCGAATTACAATTTCTTCAAGGATAGTATTTCCTCAAGTGTTTTGCATTCAGCGGTCGGGGTAGTTGCTTACCCTCCAAGTTTTCTAGATAGTGAATCCCATGCCTATTGAACTTCACTACTCGGTATAACCCCTCCCAGTTTGGGCCCATCTTTCCCTCCGAGGGTGTGGGCCTCGGTTTTTGCATGACAGGTGAACCCCTTAGAAAAGTGGTCCACTCATCATGGGCCTAACCCACGATGACAGGAGTCGCCACCAGTCCTTTTTAAGATGTGACTAGACATATATTTTTAAAAATAAAATCATTTTTCATTTTAAAATTTATTTTGAAATGCTTGACTCCATTTTTGTAGGTCTACGTAGAGGCTTCTGGGTAAGCAGTTCGGTTATGGACCAAGGAAGGTGTTAGGCACCCTGGTCCACCCGCATCTGCAGTTACCTACTTAAACCGGTTCAACTCTAGGGTTTATCTTCTATTTATGGTTGAGTGCATTAGTGTATCTAATTTTGAAAATGTGTCATGCATGTGTAAGTGAATTACCCTACTAACTATTGTATGTG
>JAOXJP010201621.1:0-12054 GCA_025762735.1 Platanus orientalis
GAGAGAGAGCGAGAGAGAGAGAGAGAGAGAGAGAGCGAGGGGTTGTGTTAAGGTTAAAAACGTCCAAAAATTCCAAAAGGTTTTCGCCCTTATTATAGTCACATGTCGACATTACACTAGTCTCAAGTATGTACTATAAAGGATAGGTTACTTGTCTACCAAGAAATTATATAATCCGTTGGATGGACTCTCATCTCTATTCACAAGGGACAAAATTGAAAACCCATCTCATCATATTACCTATAGATTCAAATCGATTAAATAAATAAAAAAGTCTTATATCTTTCTTCGAATGAAGGATGGTAATTAAGGAAAGATCTCAAAATCTCTTTGAATTTTTTTAGGGTTTTTGTTATTAATTTTTTCATTTTGTTAATTTCTATTCATTGCCAGTCTATGAAATGGTTTCATTGAATCATTTCTTTGGATCAGATTTCTTTTACGAACTTTTCACAAGGTTTTTTCTTCTCACATAATGGTAGGTGAAGTTCTTTGAGCTCATGATTTTGGGGAAGTGGCATGGTTAAGCTTCTTCTTCTATGCCAACAACAATGGTAGTGCATATATATTTTTTTCTTTTTTCTCTTCTTCAATCTTTTTTCCAACTTAATCTTTGTTAGCTAGAGGTTGATGTGGTGTGAATTTTTTTTGTTTTAAATATGCCGAATATTCGTATTCACAGCTGATATTCGATTGGATAAACGAAATCGAATATAAATTTCATTTTTGAACATCTGTCAAATATTTGATGTGAATTTAAATGCCTTAATATTTTAAACGAATTGAATATGGATGTGTATACATTTGCTTCGAATTCATTCCATTTACAGCCCTAAGTCTATGTAGGTGTGCCATTGTTTGACATGTTTTTGAATTCTCTATCTCTTCTTTTATAGCTGAACACTTTTTTATCCTCCAACACAACATGTGTCAGCTATTAATTCACCATAAACACTATAGACACTTTGTCATCACAGAATATTTTCTTCCTTTAATGGTTCCCTCTCAATCATACATACCAATGACATAGCTAATCTCAATGAGCAAACATGTTCATATAGAGAACAAATCTTCTGCAACCAACATTGGTGTGACCACATCACAGGCTGACACATGAGGGTTAAAAATGCCAAAAAAGTTATTCAAATAAAACAAGTAGACATCTCAAAAAAAGATACAAAATTCAAAAACACATCATGGGCCAGTGATGCACATCGCACATTGGTCATAGAAGATTTGTTCCTACTTCGTCCAATCTTCTTGTTGAAGTTACAAATCAAGCAAAAAAATATAGCTTAAAAAATACAGTTCTTTTGCTACAAGATCTGCCATGGAACTGTCGCATATGAAAAGAATAATATGGTCAACACATGAAGGAATTGATTAACACTACTTTGGGTTAAAGAAATTAACCCACTAATTGTCCCCATAGTTCATCAAAATAACTCATTAATCATATCCTTAATTCATAAAAAAAAAATAATAACACTATAAAGTTGGTTACAGGGAATTGCTATTATCCTTACATTCCAAAGAAGGAATTCATCAAAGAGGGAGAACAAAAAAGAAAGTGAGTAAAAGCTCCTCATCTACAAAACTCATCCAGAAAGGGTTACACTTGGGAACTTGCAAGATCCATAACCTACAAACAAATCATAGAAAATAAATATATGAGTAAAACAAAAATTTGACAGTGGGAAAAACATGGAAAAGAAATAATGATGAACCTCTATGTTTGGGTACGCATGTCTACCCACTCATGAGGGTCAGCCAAAACTGGGCCATCTTTTGACCGACTAAACAAAAAAAAAAAAAGCTATGTGGAACATAGAACAAATGCACTTTTTGTGTTAGGAAATAAATTTTCTGTCTAGGATTTGGTGTCCAGGACACCATGAGACCTCATATGTAATAAAATGCATATTCCATATTCAAAAAATGCATCGCCCACCCATTTTTTTCCATATGACGTCCCCCCGGTGTCCTGGACACCAAATCTCGGACAGGGTATTTGATATATTGCCCTACCAAAAAGATGGCCCCGGTGATTTCTGGCCTAGCAACCATTAGCGAAAAAGAGTAAAAGTGGGTCCCACCACATATGCCAATCAGACGGTTGTCAAAATTCCATCAGCAGGAGACTTACTTGGGTCCTTTGTAGTTTGAGTGGCCAGCCCATCGAAGAAGCAAGTCGCACCCGAACTCCGAAACTGAACCCAATACGAATTAAAAGCGAAACTCGCATGCGAAACCAACGAAACCGGTTCGTAACACTCCCCGGCCGGCCGGACCGCATCGCAGGTCACGTTTCCCTGACTACAGGCGAACTTCACCGCCGGCTCCAACGCCGACACATTCGCTCCCTTCGCCACCACACACCACACATTCCCCTTGTACGGCTTATTATTCATCGGCGTCGGCAACGGCTTGTAGTCGTAATCCTGCCGTTTTCCGGTCAAATCGATCTCATAAACCCCCGTTCCGTTCGGGTACAGCAATCCCCAGTTCCGTTCCGTTCCCGGCCCACCCTTCTGGTTCTCATTATATAAAGCGAAGAGATAAGTCGGCATGATCATACCCGGCCGTGCCGGCGTTCCGATCACCGGTTTAGCTGTTATTTTCCGGACTAGATTCCGGTTATAAATGGCAGCGTTGTAAATATTCGCTCCGATTTGATCGACGTCTCCGGCTGTCGGCCAACCGGTTTCGGCGATTGACAACCGTATGTTCGGGAAGCCTAGTTTGGCCATGGCGAAGATTAACGAGTCGAGCATTTGGTCGAGCAGGTTGGTGTAGATTAAGCGGCTACCTGGGTCAGTGTAGTTTCGATTCCCGCCTCTGAAAAGGGCATAATCGAGGTCTACATTGGCGGAATTCGAAGACCAGACGAGGTAGGGATAGGCGTCGATGTGGAAAAACGATTTGGTTCTGTTTAGGAACTGTAACAAAGGCCTGATCACCGATTTGGAGATATCGGAGCGAAACGTTCCGTTTGAAGGTGGGAAAGATGATTCCAATACGTCCATGGCGCAGGTGGTTCCGACTTTGATGTTTCGGATGTTGTGGGTTTTCAGGGAATACTTGATTCGGCGGATTGCGGGGACGAGATTGAACCAGGTGGTCTTGTCTTGGTCTGAGTAGAAGCTGAGGAGCTCGTTCCCCACAAGGAGGGTGCGAATTCTGGTTTTGGGGTAGAAGGGAAGGAGATTGGTTCGTATCCATTCGTCTGCGAGGCTCTGGTTTGAAGAAATGTTGGAAATTTGTTGATTGGGGACCATGATGGTTACTTCGAGATTTGTCTTTGAGAGCACCTTGAGGATTTCTGGGACCGGCTCGTAGAGCTTAACGCGACCTGCTTTAAGGGTTTTCATGAGATTGATGGATCGAGACGGAGAAGGGAGATTGTTGCCCAGAAGACCATAGTTTATGCCAATCTTGTTGGAGGTCTCTGCATCTGTTAACGAAGGAAAAGGGGTTAGAGAAAAACCAGAAAGGAACTAAACCCAAGTTTTGTTTTCTCAGATACTTACCAGAGAAAGCTAGAAGACAGAGAAGAAACAGAGGAAGAAGACCCATCTCCATCAATCTGTTTCTACTTTCTAGAGCTCTGTTTCTTCTTCTTGGTTTTTTTTCCACAGCTCGAAACGGAGCTCTGCTAAGTAATTACTCCCCCGAGTTAATAGTAGTGTATCCTCTTGGGATTGATTTGATAATAGAGAAAGAATGAGATTTGGAAATATTGTTGATTGGAATGATTTTGTCTGCTATGTGGTTGCGCTTTTAATGGTTGAGAGGAGGAAGAGCAGATAACGAGAAGCGCGAAAAGGGCGTGAGTCGAAGACAGCCCGAGGAGATAAAGGTGGTGAATATATAAAAGAATGAAGGCGTTGAACAACCAGAAAGAAAGCTTTAAAAGTGGGGAGTTTTTTTATCCGGTGCTGTGTGACGCGAGAACATCCATTTCTTTGGGGAGTTTTTTTTATCCGGCGCTGTGTGACGCGAGAACATCCATTTCTTTATTTTAGTATGCTCAGATTTGGATAAAGAACTTACATAGAAAAAGAGATTTAGAAACGAAATAAGCACAGATCAAAAATTTTATAAAAAATAATTTACCAAAACGAAAAATTACCAAAAATTTACTATTCTCGGTTTCTTTTTTTTTTTTTTTTTAAAGAAAATAACAAGAGTTGTTTTGTTCGATGTGCTCTGCCGATTGATTCATGCAGAGAACTGCGCTGCACACGTCAAACGAAACTCATATAGTGGTGGCATGCATGCCAAAAAATATCTATTTGTGCAGAGCATTGATTAGTTGGGACAAGGTAGATTGTTTATTCGTTGGTTGTTGTTGTTGATTATAGAGCATTGATTAAAAATCGGTTGGTTAATCGAAAAACACGGCTGAGTTTCTGGACTTTCCAGAAACTCGGCCTAAAAAGACCACGATGACTGATATCAGCAATCTTGTTACTCGACTATCTTTCCAAATAACTCGGATGAGTGTTTTGGGAGCGAATCGTCTGCCCCCAGGATTCTCTGCAGAATAGTCTGGGACTCGTGTCCTCTGCGCCACCTTTAGAGAGGATTGAATCTGTTTCTCTTATCTTATGCTCCACTCTCACCCTGAAGTCGGGGAGGGCACATCAGCACCGACACATGAAATGCACTGTCCAACCCCCCTCTCTCAAAAATAAAAAGTGAAAATCACTTGTTGGTGCTGATGTGCCTACCACGAGGGCAGAGGGGATCATAAGATAAGAGGAGCGGATACAATCCTCTCTCCTCTCTGCATCCTGTTAGGGAGGCACATCAGCACTGACAAGTGAAATGCATCCCCCAAAAAGTGAAAATCACTTGTCAGTGCTGATGTACCTGCCCCCTAACAGGAGGCAGGGCAAAGAGGAGCATAAGATAAGAGGAGCGGACACAATCCACTCTCATGCAGCTATGTATGTTGTTTATCCTCAGGTGGGGCAGCAGTGGCAAAACCACATGAGGGCGGCAAAGGGCCATGGTCCTCCCAAGCTTTTTAGAAAGTCTTAACCTCTATACCATTAAGGAAATATCTAGGAATTTTGTCTGTCCTACCAAGTCCTCTACCACAGGTTGACATAATGTTTTTTTGAATTTGTTGCCTCTTTTAAATGAAGAGAAAATGTTCATGTGAACCCTTTTTTTTTACCATTTTAACCCTATAAACCTCATTTCTATGGGTACCTAATTTTTCATTTGAAAACTGTTTATACAGTTCTAACCCTATGCACCCCGCCTTTGTGCATAGGACACGGTAGGACATACAAAATCTTGAACAGAACATTTGTCCCTAAGGCCTCGTCTGTTTCGTGAGAATTAGGTTGGAAAGAAAGTAACTCAAAAAACAGTCTTGAAATCCCTAAGATTTCCATTGGAATCCAAATTGGGAATTCTTTCTGTTGAGTTAATGGCATGAATTCAACCGACTCTCAATAGAGAGCCGTGTTGATACCCAACATGGAAACACAAATCGGCCAATTTTTTGAAAGAGTTTTCCTTACACAGGTTTCTACAAGGAACGCACATCAACCAACTTGTTGTGGCCTTTGCGTTATTTAGGGTTTCTTGTATTCAATATAAAAGGGTCTTTATTTTGGGGTTTCATATGTAGAGAGTGCAGCTGTACTTCTTTGTAATCTTTGATTTTACGTAGTGAAAGTTGTTTTGATCATCTTGTCTGTGGACGTAGTCTTTAAGCCGAACCACGTTAAATCGTTTTGTGCTTTGTCTGTGTCTGATGTTTGCATTAATTTCTTATTCTAAGATTTGTTGCGTACAATCCAAATCTAGGCTTCTGCATAACAATTAGTATCAGAGCCCTAGGTTGTGATTAAGGTGTTTTGACATGGCGGCAAGGTACAAAGTAGAGAAATTCGATAGGCATAACAGTTTCAGTTTATGGTGTGTAAAGATGCGTGCATTGTTGGTTCAACAAGGACTAACCAAGGCTTTGATGGGGAAATAAAAACTTTATGCGACAATGAAGGAAGACGAAATGTAGGAACTTGACCTCAAGACACTCAACGCAATTCAGTTATGCTTGACTAATGAGGTGTTGCGAGAGGTTCCAAAAGAGGTGTCTGCGGCTGGGCTATGGCTTAAGTTGGAGAGCTTGTACATGACCAAGTCTCTCACGAATAGGTTGTATTTGGAACAATGCCTCTACACATTGAGAATGAGAGAATGTATGTCTGTGAAAACCCATCTGGACGAATTCAGTAAAATCATATGGATTTGAAAAATATTGATATTAAGATTGATGATAAGGATCAAGCTATCATTGTTTTATGCTCTTTACCTACATCATATGAACACTTTATTATGAACTTACTTAATGAAAATGATATCATCTCCATAAAAGATGTTAAGGTATCCTTGTATTAGAGGGAATTGAAAAAGAAGGTATTTGAAGAAGAGGGTGAGGGGTAGGCAGAAGGTCTATTTGGGGGAGGAAGAACAAAGAAAAAAGGTTTTGGAAGTGATAAAGGTCAGTCTAGATCCAAGTTTAGAGGAAATGGTAAGGTGAGATGTTTTCGTTGCAAAGAATATGACCACATAATGAGGGATTGTCCAGAGCATGCTGACAGGAAGAAATGTGATAGTCATAGTACAGCGTTGGCAGAGGAATAAGAAGAGTACATTGGAGATGTTCTCACAGTCTCCAAAGGTATGGACACATTTTCTCATGATAAATAGATATTACGTTTAGGTTTTTTTGTTTATATTTGCTTAAGAAAAAAATATTTTGATACCTCCGTAAGGAAGAAGACGGGTTTTGTTTTTTTGGGTGACAGGTTTATTTGTTATGTCACGGGTGTTGAGACTGTGAAGATCAAGATTTTTGATGGAGTGGTTCGTACTTTGTTGTGGCATATATCCCAAAGCTTACGAAGCAATTTAATATCCTTAGGTTGGTTGGACTCCTAGAGTTGTAGGTATTCAGCTGCAGGAAAAGCCATGAAAATCACATATGGTTGTTTAGTCCTGATAAAGGGAGAAAAGTGTGGTGATGGTTTGTATCATCAGATGGAGAATACAGTGATTGGTAGTGTTCCTTTGACCTCGACAGGTAGCTAGAAACAGGGTGCGCGAAATAACAACTTGTGAAGGGTCTCTTTTGCAGTTGGGATAGAGACGGGTGTTACAGGTTTTCAAGCAACAGATGATGGTGAGGAGGTTCCTATGATTGGAGATGACAGATTGAGGTCCCTCTCTAGAGTTGACTAGGCGAGTTATCTTGGGGCATCTACACGTGTATTGGTTGTGTTATGATCAAGTTGGATAGTGTCAGGATCGAATTGATTCAATGGTATGTGTAGCGGTGATTCTTTAAGGCCAATGGTTGTATGTCGTGATAGAAAACAAATTACGATTCAGGTTCAAGATGGAGATGCGTTCCAGGTATATATGGTGTAGAGTTCACTAAGAAGGACAAATGCAGGTTTTCTTCAATGTGAGCCAAGATAGAGTGTGGTGCACATGTCACAGGTTCTGTGTCTTGTTAAAGATACAGGTATTCACAGTATCTAGAGTTACCCTTTGGGATTGTGTGGAGAAGATGGGAGTAAAGTTTTATCTACTATATAGTCTTAGTAGAATTTAAGGCAATGTGGAGATTTGTTAAGTTAATGGTGTGAATTCAACTGACTCTCAATAGATAGCCATGTTGATACCCAACACGGAAACACAAATTGGCTATTTTTTTTAAAGAGTTTTCCTTACACAGGTTTCTACAAGGAACGCACATCAGCCAACTCGTTATGGCTTTTGGGTTATTTAGGATTTCTTGCATTCAATATAAAAAGGGTCTTCATATTGGGGTTTTTTAGGTGGGGTATGCAGCCGTATTTCTTTATAATCTCGAATTTTACATAGTGAAAGCTCTCTTGATCATCTTTGCTCGTGGACATAGGCTTTAAGCCGAACCATGTTAAATCGTCTTCTGCTTTGTGTGTGTTTGTTGTTTGCATTAGTTTCTTATTATAAGATTTACTATGTACAATCCAAATCTAGGCTTCCGCACAACACTTTCCAAGTCAATCTAATGTTTTTATGAGGTTAGAAAGAAAATGTGAAAAAATGCCCTTCTTCAGTGGAATTAAAAGTGAGGATTATAGGCATTAGGCATTTATCAAAGAAAAAGAACCTTCATTGGCACCCTTCTAAGCTGTTTGTAGTTGGTAGCTCGTTGTGTAAGGTTCAGTATCGTTATGGTGAATTGAAAATCAGCTAGTTGGGACACTTTTGAGTTCACAGCTTCAGTGGACTTCAAAGAAAAATTACAAACACATAAATAAAAAAACCATCAAATGAATATAACCTAGAGTAAGAAAAAGAAGTAAAGAAAATATTTTGCCAAGGGAAAACTAGAGCTTGGAGAGAGATCTCAAAGAGAGAGAACCATTTTTTATGACCGAAGAGGACACGACAACATGAGGTTTTATGCAAAAAGAGAGTGCTTACACAACCTATCTGTTCATATTGAAACCTAAACCTACTTCATAAAAAAAATCATCAATTTTTACATAAATTTGGGGAAACTGAACTACTACTTAATCCTATCAATATTGTTCAATAAAAACAAAATCATAGTAAATTAGTTGCTAAACCCAATATCCAAATGATGATTAATGTTGAAGATGTAAAAAGAGAAGGAAAAAAAACCACACAAAAAAATGGACAAATTATACTTACAGGCACGGTAGAAGCTCTTGATCATCGTTAATGGCTGAAGAAGAACTTTGGAGTGACCGTTGAAGGTGACTATTGTGGTTTTCCACTTAGAATGCAAAGAATCCGACCAAAATGATCGGAATGAGGGAAAAAGGGGGAATAAAGACTGGTTGGCTTCCCATCGGAATGGCTCACCAACCAATGCGATTTTGCGAGTGGTTTTTCGAGTGTATCAGACACAGAGAAAAGCTTTTTTCCTAAGAAAGCCATACGCATTTCCTAGGAAAACAAGAGATCTTCCATGAAATAGACGAGGTTTGAAGGAAAAACTAATACATGTTGGAAGATCTTTTATTCTCAAATATTTTGTATTCTCCGATTTTGAACAAAAAATTATTGATAATTGTTTGATTAAAAGTAATAATAACAATAATATCCATATCATAAGATAAAAGATATCATAATCATGAATGTATATATATTAATCAAACCTTATTTTTACCAAAAGAAATAAAAAAATAAAAATCAATCCTATAGAAGTGTATATATGTATCTACATGCATGCCCCTCCACAGTATTTTCACTTTTTCAAAAGAGTCCTTCGTGTCATGTAGCTCAGCATGCCACTATCTAAGTTTGAGTACAAATTTTTTTGTTCATGAGTGTGGACATCGGGGATCAGGGGGTTCGGATTCCCTCGCCCGTCTGTGGTTTTGAGCCATACTACGGTGCGATGTTGGTGCATGAGGGTCGCTAACATTGGGGTTAGGCTTTTTCAGGAGTTCCCACCAATTCGGGATTTAACCGATGGAGTTGGACATCGGTTCCTCTCTTCAAAGAAGATGAAAAGTCTAGACCCATAGGTTTAGGGGTCTAATTCCTAAGACTGGTTTGCATTCTTAAGACAAAAAGTAAGTAGTTTGGTTGTATTTGGGGAAGGTGTTAAGCACCCCAAATACCCATATTTTTAAGGTGGCTTATCACATTTATACATGTTCTATAATTAGTTAAAATACACACTTGTTAAAAAGGGGAAGCTGCAGGTTTCTAAACTTTCCTTGGGCTTAACGCCTAAATTTTCTCTTAATGCTTGAATTTAATTCAGATGAGATTTAGGTGTTGGCTTATGAAAAATCCAGAAACCTGCCTCTTAGCACTCACATGTCTTCCTAGTTTAAATCTGTAAATTTTATGACATTTTGAGGAATGATACACCTCTTTTAAGTCCTCCTAAAATTGCATTAGGGTTGGATTAAACCTTGTCACATAATAGGGAATAAAAAGTGAAAGTTTCACTTTCTGGATTTCAGGCCTAATGCCTGTTTTTTGTCATAACGCCTTATTTAATTCAGGAGAAGTTCAGGCATTAGTTACTGAACATGCTAGTGGCTAACCCTAAGTTCTTTTGGGATTTCAATGGGTCCCAGCACAGTGGGACCCTTGCATGAGGTCATGGATCATCCTTGGGACCATTGTCTTCCATTTGCAAAAGTGGGGACTTCTATGTTCAGGGAAATCTTCCCTAAAAAGAAGGGTAGATTGGTCTTTTAACACAGGCCTAACTCCTGAATGTTTATATCTAATGCCTGAAAGTTAATTTGGGGAAATTCAGGCGTTAGTTTCTATGTCACAACAACTTGCCTCAGGTTTTAGGTCCATTGTGTGGGTCCCAAGGTGGGTAAAACTATTAGACCTAAATGAGCATCTCTTGGAGCTCGTGGTCCAAGCTAAGGGTTAAGCCCTACTTCCATTTTTTTTATAAAATTCATTTTTATCTCACAGGCCTAATGCTTGAAATTCCTCCCAATGCCTGAATTTCATCCTAATGCTTGAAATAAATTCAAACGTTGGGAATTTGAAATAAGGGTCCAGAGAGGTTCTTGAGCACAAGGGGAACTCTAGATTGTTATAGGGCTCATGAACAAAGTTAGGAAGAATCAGGGGTCACTGGGGTGGGTTCCAGGTCCCAACACTTAAATTTATCCTTAAATAAAATTCAGGCATTAGTTTCTGGGAGCAAATCCAACAACTAGATTTCTCGGGTTTTGGGCCCATTAGGGGTTTTGAAAAATTCTAAAAGTTTTACCAAGAAGAGATATATATCATGAGAATAACATATACAAAAATTAGCTCAAGATCATGTATACACAATTCTATAAAAAAATCAACAATATATTGACAAAGCTAGGTCACCAAAAATTTGATTTTTTGGGTATGTTTGGGGGACCATCTCGAGGTCCAAACATCCATGAAAAGTACCAAATTTTTATCATAGGTTGAACTTCCTCTTAGAAACCTACCATGAAAATTTGAGCTCATTACGAGCTATAAAAAAATCATATGAAAATGAAGAGCAGACAAAGGTAAAAAAACAAAGATAAATGGAGACAGTTTTGTCTCCATTATGTAACCCGAATTGAAGTAATCGTATGGAATAAATTTGAGCAGCATAACAGTATGTGATAGAGTTTAATGAACTACAAAAATGAAGCTTAAGTAGGGTTAGAACCTTACCTCAAGTTGGATAGGGCTTTGGGTTAGGGCTTGAACACTATTCTTTCTTCTTCCTTTCTTTCTCTTTCTCTTTTTTTTTTTTTTAGAAGCCAACCCTATTGTGTACGAATGGTTAGGATTTAATCTTAAAATATCAAGATGGAGGGTTTAGATTGGTTTGTGGTAATTTGAGGTGTAGGGTGGAGATTGAATATGGGATGGAGGGATGGGATCATTTTGTGCTAATTCACATAGATAAGTGACATGGACAAAGGGAAGGTTCAGATCATTTAGTTGGGCCAAGGGTTAGGATTGATTTGTGATAATTTCACATAGATTGGTGACATGGAACCAATAGGAAACAAGCTTAAGGCCATGTCAACATAATGTGGGGTTTTGATTGGTTGGTGAAAATCAAAGGGTAGGATTAGTTTGTGTTAATTTAGGCAAGGGTAGGATTTGGTTTGGTTTTGCTCACATGGATTGATGACATGGACCAATAGGGATCAAGCCTAAGCCCTTGCTGTCAATCCAAAATATTTGATTAGTTTAAGGAAATCAAGGGGTAGGATTGGTTTGTGCTAGTTTAGGCAAAGGTGGGATTTGATTTGGTTTAGTTCACTTGGATTGATGACATGGGCCAATAGGGATCAAGCATGGGGCCATATTGGAAAATCCATGGGATTTGATTGGATGAGGAAAATCAATGGGTAAGATTAAAGGTGTTAAATAGAAGGGAAGATCAAGATCTCCATGGATTTTTTAAATCCATGTGATTGATCTAAGGGGGGACTACATAGGGTGCATGTGGGGATCCTAATCTAAGGGTGAGAAGGATAAAACATTTAAGTG
>JAOXJP010201632.1:0-12054 GCA_025762735.1 Platanus orientalis
AATGGTGTTTTTCACAGTGGTGGAAGCTCTCAATATAGTATGCCTTTTAGCTCTCTCTAAAATAGCTTGGAGTGTTGAAGATCCTCTACTCTAAAGGGAAAAGTTGCATTTTATAGGGTTGAGATCATTTATTGCCTTTAGATTGGAATATTTTATAAGGGATAACATTTTGGAGCCTTGGATTTGAAAATGTAGTTCAAATTTTGAAACAATCTCATTGATTTTCTTGTTTAAAAAAATTCCAAAATTTCCTTCGTAATCAATTTCAGATCTCACAATTGATTACGACTCGTAATCAATTTTGGATCTCGCAATTGATTATGGCCCTTACTCAGACTTGCAATCGATTGCTTGATCCCAAATCGATTTCGAGTCTGGGAAATTTATCAAAATTGATATGAAATTGATTATGGCCTATGGGTTTTGGCCACAAGAGTCTCAGTCTGTGTCTAACATTTCACTCACAATCGATTGTGTGATCCACAATCAATTTTGCCAAAATCGATTACTTGATTCGCAATCGATTACGACTTCCAGATTCTGAATTTTGATTTTGGCACTTTGGGGGGTCTGTCCTTGGGTCTTTTAGCTTGGGCTCCTGTGAGAGACCTAACACCATGTCTAGGTTAATTTTAAGGTATTAAAAACGATATGCATGTAAGCTTTATACCTTTCTTGGTGTGCCAACTCTGAGGTAGTTTTCAGTCTCATCTTTAGGTCTTTGGTCCTTCTTGTCTTCATGTTTTGAACTTGTGAGATCATAGGACACTTACAAGACACATACCACTACCCATTTGACTATGGGATTGACATACATCAACAATATTCCCCTTATCAATTCCATGGTAAAACCCAAATACACTGAGATATACAATATACATGATTCACCATAATCCAAATACATTGACTCAAACTAACACAAGATTAGACATTTAGCTTAACATCTTGGTCTTTATGACTTGTGCTTTGAGTCAATAAGGCCTGCAATCACAACCACAAAATAACCACATTCCTCATATCAAAAGAATAATAGATGAACAATATAATGTTAAATGAGCAAGCATGAGATACAAATATATATGAAGTGTTCAACAAGTTGCATTTGTTTTGTTGTTGTTGGTTGAATTTTACTCCCCCTATTTTGGTGCTCTCACTAAAGTTGGGAAACTCTCCCAAACTCCCCCCTATGTGTGTAGAGGTCTCCCCCTCACTCACACCACATTCTCCACATAGCGAATCTCATGTGGATTTGAACTAATTCTCTTCCTTTTTGGCAAGAATTGACAAGAAAGTGAAAGATGCATACCATAAGCCATAAAAAGAATAGAAGGTGGGAAAACAAAAGTCATTCATTAAGCACAAAAACATGCCCATGTGGCTACAAAAACTAGGGGACTCCCCTAGGTACAATGAGGGAAAAAAATTCTTACATAAAGAGGCCCTATAGGGCACTAACATCATCTGTACATGACCAAAAGAAGAAAAGACAAGCCCCTAGGGAAAAAATAGGGTGAATTCACTGGAGTCACTCTCACTGCCAACAGCTCCAACTCCGACAACACTAACATCTCCAACATCCTCCTCACTCTCACTTTCCTCATCGTCATCATCATCATTGTCCTCATCTCCAGCATCTCTAGCTGTATTGGCATCAGCTGAATCACCACCACCTATTGCACTAGCTACTACATCCTCATCCTCTGAGTGAGGATCCTCCTAGAATTGTGGTGCAGCTATATCAAATGTCTCCTCACCCTCTGGCTCGTCATTTGAGTCAGAGCCACTGACAGACCCCAACTGAATGGGATGGTTAGGATGGCCTACATTGTAGCAGACTACCAATTGCCTCTAGTTGGAGGCTAGGTTCTTCTAATTCTTTAGGACCTTTGACACCTTACGCACCAATTTGTGTAGTAAGCCCATCATGGTGAACTTGATGGAGGCAGAGCGAGCCTTAGATGACCTGAGTGTCAAGGAAGAGGCACCAAGAACTGCAGCTATGGTCTTCTAGATAAGGCTCATCTCCTAGAGAGTCCCATGATCCATGACTCTCTCATCTTTTCGTCCTTTAGGTGTCACTTTGAAAGGCACCTTTGTAGCTTGCATAATTTGGGTGACAAGTGTGGGATACAGAAGACTACCTGTGGAATGAGTGGATTCATGGACCTGAATTATCATGTAGTAGATGATGGCATGCATGTCAATCTTCTCGGAGTTAAGGATGGCGTAAATGAGATAGGCAATGTTGTCTGTCAAGTTGATCCTGTTGGTGGTAGGAAGGATGTTGTATGTGAAGATGTGATGGAGGACTTGTATTATAGGCATGCAGTCCATATGAGCTAGTTTCTTGGATCAGCTGGCGAACCGTCAACATAGTCTCTGAACTCTTGCTCCTTTATGCTCCAAGGTGAGCTTGTGGATGGGGAAGGTGATAGGGTTCTGAGCTCGAGGAACCCCTAGAAGAAGAAAGATGATCTTTGGGATAACCTGTAATGGTACGCCACTGATGGTTGTCTAGAACAAGTTCTCCTCGTTGTTGATATCGAAGAAGTTCACGTAGAGATATGCACAGCTTCTTCCTGGATAGGTCCAGATATAGAAATGAGAGACATCCACTATTTCTCCTCTAAGATCTTCGTCAGTCTTGCGTGCGGAATGTTTTAGGATCGACCTCTCTCTTTGTGATGATGGAGCATCATGTGAAGATCCACTAGTATTGCTCTAGACTCATGGCATCTCAGCAAGGAGAGTAGGATGCCACATTCCTCTTTGTGCGAGGACGGGGTGGAGACTCCACCACTGGTTATTTCTTGGGATTCCTAGAAGGATTGGATAACGATCCTCCCTTGGAGGTAGTCCTCTTCATGCATGGAGGCATGGTATAGCATAGAAATCAAGGGTTTCAAGAAATGGAGGCAAGAATCTCTTCATATGGGAGGTTTGGGAGGCAAATGGGGACAAACGAAGGTGAAAATGAACTATAAATCACACTCCTAGTCTATTTGAATCGCATGCATTTTCTATCCCAAAAAATGCCCTCGTAATCGATTACATGATCCACAATCAATTTGGGTGTAATTAACTGCATGATTTGTAATCGATTTGGGGGCAATCGATTGTGAATCAGGAAACTGATTGCAATTAGGTTTGAGCATTTTTGCTCAATTTTCTTGGAGTGGGGTCTCCCTACTCTACACCACAGTACTACCCAAGCTCCCTAGGACTTTTCTCCTCTCCTATCAATGCACCATGATCTTGGAAAAACTTGTAAGGCTTCCCTAAATGGTGCACAATCCTATAACACTCCGAAGGTACTTAAACCGCTTGAAATCAAGAGGTTTGGTTAAAACGTCTACCAATTGATCTTTGGTCTTGACACAGTCCAATGACACAACCTTTTCTTCCACCAATTGATGGATGAAATGGTGTCTAATGTCAATGTGCTTTGTCCTACAATGTTGGACATGATTCTTGGAGATATCAATGGCACTCTTGTTGTTTACGAATAGAGTTATGGTGCCTTGTTCTAACTCGTAGTCTCTTAGCATTTGCTTTATCTATAAAAATTGGGTGCATCCACTACTAGCTGTAATATACCCAGCCTTGGCAGTTGACAATGAGATGAATTTTTTTTTCCTACTGAAAGCGATCGTCCACATCACCAGCCTAGTTAGCATCTGAGTACCCTGCAATCTTAGATGTGGTGTCAAATGGGTACCACAACCCAAACTCCGTAGGCCCATGGACATAACGGATTATCCTCTTAGCTGCCTTAAGATGTGATTCTTTAGGAGCAGCTTGATATCTAGCACACACACCTACACTAAAGGCAATGTCTGGTCTACTCGCAGTCAAGTAAAGCAAACTTCCAATAATGCTCCTATAGTAGGTGGAGTCGACCTTGGCTCCCTTAAGGTCTTTAGTGATTTTGTCACTTATGCTAATGGGGGTGCTAGGTGGATTGTATTCTTGTAATCCAAACTTAGAGACTAGGTTTTTTATAAACTTGGTTTGGCTAAAAAAGATGCCATCATTTATTTGCTTCATCTGAAGACCTAGGAAGAACCTTAGTTCTTCTTCCATACTCATCTCAAATTCTGATTTCATTATTTGGGCAAAACCACGAGACATCTCTTCACTGGTAGACCCAAAAATAATATCATTTACATATATCTATGCAATGAGTATGTGACCATTTTTCTTCTTGATGAAGAGTGTTTTGTTTACACTTCCTCGATCAAAATGGTGATTAAGAAGAAATCTAGTGAGTCTCTCATACCAAGCTCTTGGTGCTTGTTTGAGACCATAAAGTGTCTTCTTGAGTCTGTATACATAGTTTGACAAGTGAGGATCCACAAATCCCTCAGGTTGCTCGATATATACTTCTTGGAGAATTCCATTTAAGAATGCACTATTGACATCCATATGATATAGCTTGAATTTCAAATGACATGCTATGGATAAGAGGATCCTAATAGACTCTAACCTTGCAATAGGGGTGAATGTCTGATCAAAGTCAATGCCATTTATTTAGGCATACCCCTTAGCAACAAGTTTGGCCTTGTTCCTTGTCACTGTACCATGTTCATCATGTTTATTCTTGAAGATTCATTTGGTACCAATGACATTCTCGTCAATAGGCCTTTAAGTGAGAAACCATACATCATTCCTTTAAAATTGGTTTAGTTTCTCTTACATGGCTAAGATCTAATATAGATCATTTAGATCCTCCTTAACATGTTTTGGCTCTATCTTGGATGTGAAGCAAAAGTGACTAAGGATATTTTTAATTTGTCTCCTAGTCTTCACTCCAATATTGGGATCACCAATAATGTCTCCACATGACAGCCCTTTGGTGAACCTCTTGTCCTTGGACTGAATTTGAATTTCTTTAACATCATCCTTAGAACTAGATTGAGAAGAGTGCTCTCCTTGATGCTCTTGGGATTTCTCAATTTTCAATTGAGATGAACTTTCATTCTCATGATCAGACAGCACCACTAACAAGTTTCCTTGTTCATATGTTGTCTTAAAGTTATCTACCACTACATTTATTGATTCCTCCACAGAGTAAGTCCTAATGTTGTAGACATGGTAGGCTCTACTGGTGGTGGAGTATCCTAAGAACATGGTCTCATCGCTTTTTTCATCAAACTTGCTTAGATGTTCCCTATCTTGAAGAACATAACAAGTGCTGCCAAATACTTTAAAGTATTTGACAGTTAGATTTTTCCCACTCTATAGTTCATAAGGTGTTTTGGATGTCCCTAGTCTAAGATAGACACAGTTAGAGACATAGCACGCTGTGTTAATTGCCTCAGTCCAAAACCTCTTGGCTATGTTTTTGCTAATAAGCATTGATATAGCCATATTGAGAAGAGTTATATTCTTCGTTTCATCCACTCCATTTTGTTAGGGAGTTTTTAGGAGCTAAAAACTCATGTTCTACTCCTAACTCTTCACACCAATTTGAGAATTTATGATTCTCAAACTCTCTTCCATGGTCGCTTTGGATTTGCTTTATAGTTAGATCTTTTTCAACTTGAATTCTCTTACAAATGTTTAGGAATTCGTTGAAAGCCTTAAATTTCTCCCTTAGAAATGTTACCCGGGTGTATCTAGATAAATCATCAACCACAACCATGAATTACTTCTTCCCTCCTAGACTCTCCATTCTAGTTGGACTGGCCAAGTCCATATGAAGAAGTTCAAGGGGTCTAGTAGTCCCTATAAATGTAACTTTCTTATGAGAGACTCTAGTTTGCTTCCGCATTTGATAACCTTTGTATATTGAGTTGTCAACCTTGGTTAGCTTGGGAAGGTCCTTGACTATCCCCTTCTTGTTAAGTCTTGCAAGATCCTTAAAGTTGAGGTATCCTAATCTTTGATACAAAAGATTGGTCTCATCCTTTTAGGTCATAAGACAAGTGTCCCATTGTTGAGAATGGGGTTCAATGGCATAGCAATTATCACTTGTCCATACTCCTTCGGCTAGGACGTCATATTTCATATGATTCTTGATCACACGTCCATCTTTACCGAATTGTACTTTATACCATTTATCACAAATTTGGCTAATGCTTATCAAGTTGTGCTTAAGGCCTTATACATAAAGAACCTCAGTGAGCTATGGAATGCTGGGGGCTACTATGGTTCCTACCCTAAGGATTTTGGTGGTGTTTTTATCACCAAATTTGACATATCCACCTTAAACATTCTGAAGTTTGGTGAATAGGTCTCTCTCACCAGACATGTGTCTAGAACACCCACTATCTAGATACAATCTCGATGAGCTTCCAGCTTTTAGTGCAGTGTGAATAACCAAACACTTCGGTCATCCTTTCTCATCCGTACTCTCTTAACCTTTGAAGGTTGAGAAACTTGTCGTTTGACACTTTGTTGAGCTAATTCATTCTTTCTTTAAAGGTTTCTATTTTTAACATTTTGAAAATAGTTTCTCCTATTGACATTCTTTCCATTTTACATTCTTTTTGTTTGCATCCTTTGAGATTTCAAGTCATTTGCCCTCTTTCTAAAATCCACCTTAATGCGCCCTTCTAAGCCACAATAGTAGCAATATAATAGGGGCCTTCTAGGTGCATGAGATTAAGTCATCTTCCTTCTTGATTATTCATTATAGAAGGATTGTTGGGCTCTTCTAGGTTTCCTATATTAACTAGGTTGTACCTTAGTCTTCCTAGAAGTGGAGGCATTCCTTTGGAATCCTCTATAAGTGAAAGCCTTATCTGCTTGAAACTTGTTCCATGCCTCCTTGGCATAGGAATAAGGCTTGCTCATCCCTTGATCTCTTTTAGAGGAAGATGTTTGGTTTGATTGAGGTCTACTCCCAACCACTTATTCATAGGATCTTGATTGGGGTTACATGGATCTCTCCTAATCTATACCTTAAGTCATAGGTGTTTTACCTTTGAATGAGGTAGATGTTTTCTTCTCAACCTTGTTTGACATTTGATAAGGTCTTTATGGTTCCACCTTTTTTTTCTTTTGTTGGAAGATTGTGGAGGTGGTTGAGTAAATCCTTTGGCTTTGACAAAGTCATTCTTGGGTTTTGAGTTGAGGATGATACAATGACCTCAGAATTATAACCTAGTCTGGTCATATCCCCATACTCTTTGCCCATTGTGAGCATTTTCTCAAACTTCCCATTTCCTTGGGTGAGCATTGAGATGTTCTTCATCTTATCTTCTTCAAGCTCCTTAATTTGTTTGAGGTAATCAAGAGACTTCCTAGTGAGTTGAGCATAAGTTAAGTTGAGAGATTTGTTTATCTCATTTAGAGTTTTGACTTAGTCTTCCAACTCTTGAATGAGTGAATCATCACTATGAGACTCATCATTTTCTTCTTCTAAGGTTTTGAACTTCTCCTTTAGCTCAAGAACCTTGTTAGATATTTTTTTATTGTCCTCAAGGAGTCTTCTATTTTTATGCTTCCTATTGTCCTTTTCTAAGCTTAGAAATAGTCTAGAATCATTGAGTTTCTTATCTAATTCTACTATTTTCACGCTCATCTCCTCTTTGTTACATAGGAGCAAGTAATTTACTTTGGAAAGATCTTTCTCTTTTTCACTTTCTAAATAAGACTCTTGTCTAAGAGTGGAGATAATGTCTTCAAGGGACTTTGACTTTTCAGTCAACTTAATGAATTTTCCTCTTGAGTTGCTTATTCTTCTTTCCTAACTCAACACTTTGCATAAAGAAGGTCATCAAATGCCTTTTATGCATCATATATTTCCTCATCTTCTTCATACTCTCCCTCATCCTCACTTAAGTCACTTGTCTCCAAAAATGAGCTCATAGGAGTACCAAAATCCATGAAGGCCTTGATCTCTTGTAAGGGAGCTTCCTCATTACTTTGGGATTCATGTTTCGAAGTCTCAGACTCATCATCCCATGTGACAGTCATATCTTTGTCCTTTAAATTGTACTTATTTTTCTTATTGCCACAGTCATCAGCAATATGTCTCATTCCTTTGCACTTATAGCAAATGGGAGGTTCTTTGGAGAAGTCCTTTTTCTCTTTGTATTCGGGATAAGACTTTTTCATTTGTTTGTTTTTGGAGTAATCCTTAGTATTTCTCTTAAAGAACTTCTTGAACCTTTTGATAACAAGAGCCAAGTCATCATCCGAATCTTCATTTGACTTGGAGGGTTCTTTTACCTTACGGGCAATGCCCTTATTCTTGTTAGGTTCCTTAATGGCTGCTTCAAATATTTGAAGTGAGCCAATCAACTCCTCTAGCTTCATAACTTCTAGGTCTTTGTTTTCTTCTATAGTAGTTACCTTATGACTAAACCTTTTGGAGAGTGACCTAAGTACTTTTCTAACCACTTTAGACTTAGGAATATCCTCACCTAGACTCCTCATTACATTCACCAAGTTTGACAATTTGGCATTGAATTGGAAAATTCTTCATCCTCCTCCATCCTAAGAGCTTCAAGTTGTGCCATGTACATTTGAAGCTTGGACATATTTACGGCGTTTGTATCCTCTATAGAATTCAATGCTCTAAAGTTGAACTTGTGAACATCCGCCTCGGCAGGGGACCATTCACTTCTCAATTTGTCGAGCTGTGTCTAACCATCGACGATTGCACTCCATACCCTCGGGTCATAGGCATTTAGGAATATCTCCATTCGAGATTTCCAATAGCCACAATCTGTTCCATTAAAAAATGGAGGGGTGCTACTAGACATAACACTATTTTCTCTAACCATCTAGGATTTTTGCTACAACCTTACTCGGGATGTTAAGCCCTATGTGAGTAACCTAGGCTCTGATACCAATTAAAATTGGTCTAAAGTAATCCTAGAGGGGGGGCGACTAGGATATCTCAATTAATTTACCAAATTTTTAATTTTATATTGTGGTTGGTATAATTCCTTTTTAACTTAGCCCAATCATGTGTGTATGTGCTCCAATGTGTGTACTCAAGTATTATGTCAAACATGTGTTAGGCAAGAGTAGTAGAGAGCATTTAAGTAAAGAGACAAGCAATCACACAATACAAACCACAACAAGAGATTTATAGTGATTCAGCACTAGGGCCTACGTTCACATACTCTTCTAAAGCTCACTACAGAGCTTAGGTATATTTCATTTAGGTACTATTACAACCAAGGTAAATATACATACCTAATTATTTTCTTACAAATAAGCTAAACAACAACACTTGGTGTCTCCGGTGAGTGTGCACTACTTTCAATGTCTCCAGTAGAGGTAGTCAAGCTTCTAATGTCTCCGACGGAAGCAAAAACAAGAAAAATAATGAATATAAATGGAAATGAATACAAATTCAAGCAAATATTACCACAAGTTGGTTAATGTTGTTAGTTGCATAAAGTGGGGTGCTCCTTGTTGAGGTAGTATGTCTTAGCTACCCACAAGTTCCAAGTACGTGGCTCTAGTACTCCTTGAACTCAGCCAAATGTGAGTTTCCTGTACGAAAAGTGTTCACCACAACTTCTCCTCAAAAGTAGTAGACTAGTATTCAAGAGGAGAGAAAGAGATAGAGAATATAGCGAAGTATGCTAGCTACTCAAGCTCAAAACCAATGGACAATGGAGTTTTTCATAGTGGAGGAAGCTCTCAATATAGTATACCTTTTAGTTATCTCTAAAATGGCTTTGAGTGTTCAAGAGCCTTTACCCTAAAGAAAAAAAGTTTCCTTTTATAGGGTTAAGAAGCACCAATGGCCTTTGGATTGGAATTTTTTATAAAGGGTAACATTTTGGAGCCTTAGATTTGAAAAATGAAAATTCAAATTTTGAAAAACTCTCCTTGAATTTCGTGCTTAAAAAATATTCTAAAATTACCCTTGTAACCGATTGCTTGATCTGTAATTGATTAAGGCTCGTAATCAATTTCGGATGTTGCAATCTATTATGGCCCTTACTCAGACTCACAATCGATTGCTTGATCCCAAATCGATTTCAAGTCTGGGAAATTTCTCAAAATCGATATGGAAACCGATTATGGACTATGAGTTTTGGTCTTGGGAGTCTTAGTCTATGTCCAACATTTCACTCGCAATCTATTTTGCCGAAATCGAGTGCTTGATCCGTAATCGATTACGACTCCCAGATTTTGAATTTTGATTTGGACACTTTGGGGGGTCTGTCCTTGGGTCTTTTGGCTTGGGCTTCTGTGAGAAACCTAACACAATGTCTAGGTTGATTTTAAGGTATTAAAAATGATATGCATGCATGTTTTATACCTTTCTTGGTGTGCTAACTTTGAGGTAGTTTTTGGTTTTCTCTTTAGGTCTTTGGTCCTTCTTATCTTCATGTCTTGAACTTGTGAGATTATAGGACACTTACAAGATACATACCACTACCCATTTGACCATAGGATTGACATACATCAACAAGGTTGATTCAAGAACTAAGTGGGAGCATGCCATGAATGAGGAAATGATGTCGCACTCCAAAACCCACATCAATAGGGCCATGAATTTTGGCACGTAATGTTACATCATTCATTCATATTCTTCACATAGCCTATAATTTTTTTCACTTTTTCTTTTTCATTTATACACAACAGAATTGCACATTAAACCATATCCATTCACATTCTCATAAATCTAACCTATAAATAAAATTCATAACTTATAATCCTGAAATATAATCCATAAACATAGTATGACATTTCCATAAAACTAACTAAAATCTAAATACTAAAATCCACTAACTTCTTTAATTTACATCATTTCAATTAAAATTGAAATAAAATAACTGAACTGAGAATAACATAAAGTCTGTAATTGAAATAACTGAATCAAAGTTTCAATGTCTCATGGCATAATTTAAAACTTTAGTCCTCTTTATCTGGATTACCATGCATCTACCTCCTCATCATCACTAGTGTCAAATTGGGGTAAGCTTGACAAAGTCAATAAGAAAATAGTAAATTAAAGAAGCATTGGATCATGATTTAGCACAAATCATAAAACAAAACATATAGTTGCATACTTTTAATAAAATGCGGAATTGAACAGTCTAAACATATAGTAATGGTAAAACATATACTAAATAGAAAATAATAAAAAATAGATACACGTGAATGGTCTGAAATAGAATAAAACAAAACAGATAAGAACATATACATATAACAGAACTAAATAGAAGATAACATATAAATTAAATGTATAAGCCAATACAGATAACATTTACACCATTTAATCCCCGATGAAAAATGCCAGACATATCATTTAATCTCCAATTAGAAGGGTCAAATACATCATTTAATCCCCTATGAGAAGGGACAAACACATCTTTAATCCCCAAAGAAAATGGCCAGACACACCATTTAATCTCTAGTGAGAAGAGCTTGATAGTTCACACAATAAACCAGATGTGATGGGTATCATCAATTATCTCCCTTGATGACAAATTGTAGCTTATAACAAAAAAACATATCCAATAACAATATCAAACATGTTACAAATGATAGCATAAAATAAAGAAATTCATAGTAATTTTAAATCAAAGATGCTTGATCCACCTAAGCACAGAACTATAGAATATCTTTACAAAACTACAAAACTGTTGGGAATATAGATTCCTTGAAGACTAAGCACTTTCTTTTACAAATCATTTTTTTTAATAACTATTAAAGACATATAACATTCAGATCTGAAAACAAACATGTAAGGATCTTATAAAACAAAGAAAAATTGTCTCTAAGATCCTAATAGATCAAAAAACCCAAAAATGAGATCACTTGTGTTCTTTAAAAATATAAAATCTTTTTTTAAAACAATGGATTTAAAACTCTAAATGGATTAAAACTTGAAGCAAACTAATTGGAATACTTTATAGAGCAGAAATCAAAACAATCTAAAACCTAGAAAACTTGCAAAACAAAATATGACATTTGTGGGTTCTTGTAAACTCAAAATCCCTTTTGAAAACAATAGTTCTTAGCTTAAGAAACCATTAAAAAACCATGCAAAATGATTGAAATATTTTACAAAACGAAACCAATAGAGTTCCAAGAACCTAAAGAATGAAAACAAAACAATAGTTTAACTGTGTT
>JAOXJP010201643.1:0-12054 GCA_025762735.1 Platanus orientalis
GGAATAAAATGGGTGGGAATTTAAAATTTCATCTAACCATTGCCCATTTTATTCCATGTAAAGTCACCTGGTGTACTGGACAAATCCTGGATAGAACATCTATTTCAATTAATAAATACACAAGTATATTTACTCTAATACCCTCCTTCGACCCATGTGTATAGGCTCAAACACCCTTTGTCAGGCCACATGTCACACACTGATTGCTAATAGAGTGGTACCTGTTCATTGAGACTGAAGATGATTTAAAATCCCGGAGAATCCTTGCCCCAGGATCGGATTAGTGCGCCCCTTAATGGGTGCCAACAGTGTGCCCACGACCAGCAGGTGACACGTCATGTTGAAAAAGTGATTTACACTTTTTAGGGGTGCTTTTCATTTTTTTGATGTGACGTATCACTCTCTGATTGTGGTCGCACCATTGGCATCTGTTAAGGGAACGCACATAATACTTTGGCTTGCCCACCTACGTGAAAATCCTGGCTCCACCCCGGAGGGGGGGTGGGTGGGGAACATCCCACTCCATTTTAATAGAAGAAAAGGAAGCAAAAGTGGCTAACTCATGGGCCAAGGAAGTTGCGGTTCTCAGAACGCGAGAGAAGGAGATGCTCCTAAGTCTATTGGCTAAAGGCTTGCAAACCTGAATAATAAATTTGATCAACCAATCACAAGAGTCCAAATTGTTTTTTAGGGAAGAGATAGCATCAGCACTGTCCCCCTCAAGAACAATGTCTTTTACCCCAAGATCAAGAGCTTTAATAAGGCCAGCTCTTGCTGCCGAACATGCAGCAAAGAGCGCTGAAGGAGAAGAAAAACCCAGCTCTGCCAAAGCGTACAAAAAATGCCCCTTGTCATCACAAACAACAATCCCATAGCCCGAAGCTTGGTTGTGGGGAGAGAAGGAGGCATCAAAATTGAGCTTTAAGCAACCCATTGGTGGGGCGGTCCAAAAAGAAGTAGGGGCCACACCAATACCCACCTTTAAACGATCCTTTGCTTCCTCAGTTTCCTTTAAGAACCTACAAGAGAAATAGAGAATTTTAGGGACATCAATGCTTTTTATTTTTCCTTCAAAATAGCAAGCATTACGGACCTTCCAAATATGTCAAACAAGAATAACAATAAAAGAAATAGTTTCAATTTTCCTTGGTTTATCATCAAAAGAAACATTAAATCAATCCATAAACCAAGATGAGAAAGTAACATTTGAATTATGCACAGTTTTGATAACTAAGTAAGAACCGGACTAATTTTTTTGCAATATGCGGACAAATTAAAAGGCAATGCTCATTTGATTCAATTTCAATGTTACAGTGGTTATAAATTGGTTTCACATCAATCATTCATTTTTTAAAGTTGGCTTTAGTGGGAAATGACATATTTATAGGCTTTCCACACAAAATGTTTTATTTTTGGAGGGATGGGGAGACCCCAAAGATTATTCCAAAGGATTCGGGGGACAATGGTAATAGGGGAATTAGGAGGGGACTGAAAAGAGGGGTTATTGCTAGGAAGTAAGCAGATTTTGCAATAAATTTCCCCTTTCTTTTGTAATGCCAGATTTGTTCATTATCACAAGAAATGATCCCCAAAGGGATTCTTTTGGTGAGTCCAACCATCCCCTCGGAGATGAATGGTAGGATGGTTCCATTGCCTAGTCTCTTTATGAATAATGTATTTTACAAAGAGGATGTGGAGGAGGGTTGATAGTTGAGATTTTGAAGGTCTTTAACGATGGAATCAAAGGATCCTCCCAAACATTTATAGAGGATCCATTACCAACCTGCCATTTAAGCCCCTTCCTAAGCAGCTCCTTACCATTTTGGATGTTTTTCCAGTCCCAAGAAGATTTGTTGAGGGTTTAGATGCAAGGAAATCAATCATAAGAAGATAAAGGGATTTGAAAAGCCGAACTCAAAGGGCTTCGGGGTTTTGTAGGATGCGCCAAGCTTGTTCAGCAAGAAGGGATTGGTTGAAAGCATGGATGTCTTTAAAGCCTAGACCATCGTCTTTTTTTTTTTTAACTTTTTCTTAAGGAATCCCAATAGATCCAATTATTATTATTATTATTATTTTTTTTTGTGAAATCATCATTGCCCCACCAGAATTTTCTTTAAGAGCATTATAAATTTTCTTTGGGATCAAAAAGAAGGACATGGCATAAGAGGGGATAGAAGAGACAACCAATTTGAGAAGAATTTCTTTCCTAGCTTGGGAGAGAAACATGGACTTCCAACCTTGGATTCTACTGTTGGCTCTATCAATGATGAATGAGAAAGATGTTAGTTTTGCTTCTTCTGATGTTAGATCGAGATAATTTCATAGATTTCAAGATTGTTTAATGCGAAATGAGCTTTGGATAATTTTATGGATTTGTCTAGGGGTATTATCGCTAAAGTAGATGTTAGATTTAACATGATTAAGTTTGACCATACTCCAGGCTAAATTTCATTAGTGTATTAGAAATCACATCAACAAACTGCATACTGGCAAGGGAAAAGATATAACAATCATCAGCAAACAGGAGATGAGAGATGGGAGGGTTGGAGTTTTTAATTCGGATATCTGACAAGAGTATTGCATTTTTTTTCCTTGCAATTGTTGTCAATTTTATTATACTCGCAAGTGCACGAATCTATTAATTAGTATAGTTCCAGCAAGTGGAGGTCGAACCCATAGGGACTTAAGTGAAGAATCTCAAAGAAGCAAACTTATTCTAATTAGCTTTACAAAATCCTAGTCTAGCCAAAAGATTTGAGATTATCTTAAATTAAAACTGAATCAATTAAACATGCAAATAGTAAATGAGCAAGGGGAAAAACTAATTAAAAAACCGTAAGGAAAAAAAAAATCTAAGTCCAAGAATCCACTCTATGGAACTCACAAACCTTGATTTATTTTATAATCTTTTTACATACTTTATAATGCTTCAAAACCAAATTAACATTATGAAAAATCTTCAATTAATCATTTTTAGAAAACTAAAGTCTTGCTCTTCTTGACTTTGAAAATATAGGATCAAATAATTCGATGTAAATCTAATAGAAATAATAGAGAGTAAGAGACCCTACAATTGGCAGGATGAGATCAACTAAATAATTTATAAATTAAGTTGAATCATGGAGAAAACATGATTAAAACCATACTCAACATGCATTCATGAAGAATTTAAAGGAAAAAAATGTATTTGTATTATAACTCAATAATCATGGAAAATATAAGAAATCAAAGGTTTGTTTACAACCATAGAGCTTCATCTAGGCCTTAGACAATGGAATTAGCCACTCACTACAGCGTTGTATATCAAAAGATTACAAAACATGAAAAAAAGAGAATTGATGAATAATTTCACTTGATGCTTTTCACTGTTGTGTACATGTATTTATATACAAAATTAATAAAGATCCCAAATCTTATGATACCTAAATAAAACAACACAACTTTTACAAGGATTGGTGTCATCCATTTCTAATATACAACATGTGAGAGGTGGCTTGATCATCCATTCCTAATATGTAAGATGTGGGAGGTGGCTTGCTGTCATCTATTCCTAATATGCAAGATGTGAGGGGTGACTTGATCATCCATTCTTAAATGCAAGATGTGAGAGGTGGCTTAGTGTTATCCATTCCTAATATGCAAGATGTGAGAGGTGACTTGATCATCCATTTCTAATATGCAGGATGTGAGAGGTGGCTTAATCATCCATTCCTTGATTCAATCAAATTTGATTTCATTCTTCAATTTAGAAAATCTGATTGGTTGCTCTTCTTAACTGATTAGGCTCATTCAAATCTTGAATATTGTCTTTTAATTTGAGTTGGATTCAGATAACTTGATCTGGGGTCCATCCTTAAGTCTTGGATAAATCCCATTAACATGTTAAGCCCACATAACCTACAAAACATAAATAAATTACACATATGAAAATATTTTCATTAAAATATTTCATGCACATTAGCAATAAGGCTGAAAGACCTTGAGTGCAAAGAAGAAATAGGAAAGGAGATAAAGGATCCCCTTGTCTGATGCCCCTGGATAGGTGATTGAGGGCCTAGGGGAGCCATTGATCAGGATATTATAAGAGACAGACGACATGCAATTGAAAACCCATTTTCTCCAGTTAGCATTAAAACCATACTTCATAATTTTAATCACTAAGGGCCATTCTACACAATTGTATGCTTTGTTTATATCAACCTTGATGGCCATATGTTTTTCTTTGATTTGCCTATATGAATATGTCTCAGGATCTTATGTGTGATCAAGATATTGTTCGTGATTTGTCTATCTTTGATTAAGGCACTTTAATTTGAGGAGATTATTTCATGAGAAATGAGTTTGAGTCTATTTGCCATAGATTTTGCAATAATTTTGTAAGCAAACTTGCACAGCCTAATAGGATAAAATTGAGCAATGGTCTCCGAATATTTGACTTTAGGGATTAGGGTGATGAAGGTTTGGTTTATAGAAGATATATAAGTACATTTCTTAAAGACTTCGAGGGGCGCATCGGATACACCCTCATTAACAATCTCCCAATTTTTTTTTTTTTTATAGAAGCCAACATGAAACCCATAGGGGCTAGGGGCCTTCAGTTTTCTAAGGTCATAAGCAACCTTTTTAATCTCATCTTTTGAAGAAGGAATATCGATGAAGGTTTGGGCCTCACGGGAGAGGGGGAGGTAACAGATATCAAAGATTTTCTCAATCTGCTTAGCATTTGTGTTTGAAGATTAGGATAGGTTGAGAAAGAAGTCACTAGAGAGGGACTGGATCTGATCATCTCCCTTGACCCAATGACCATTATCATTCATGAGATAGGTGATTTTATTCCTTTTCCTTTCGTTCAAGAGTGGATAGATGGAAGAATTTGGAATTACTATCTCCCTGTTTTAGCCAATTTAATCTGGCTTTCTAGGCCCAACAATCTCCTATTTTTTAAGAAGGTTGGCCAAGAGGTCTTCTTCTTTGGAAATACTAATGGCAGTAGGCTCATTAGTAATATGGGATTTGAGGTTGCTAAGGGTTACTTTGTCAACTTCAATATGTTTTTTCAAGTTGCCAAAGGTTATTTCATTCCGTTTTCTAAGGTTGGGGGTTAGATTAGATAGGTTCCTCTTGACATTCATGATCTTTTCCGAGTTAGATTTAAACTTTCAATTGCGTTTAATTAATTCCTAACAATTAGGGTGCATAGTCTAGATCCATTCAAATATAAATGGATGGAGGCACAAAAATTCTCCATAATAGAGTCAAGCATGAGGATAGAATGATCCAATCTAATGAAGATGAAAATTTTCACCGAAGCATTAGGGAAGGCCTCAATTTAGGAAGGGGTGGCGGTATAACGATGGGGTCTTTCTTTTATATGGCGTTGATCGTGTTGTTTATTGATCTAGATAAAGGGGGGATCCTAATGACCTAAATTGATCATATTATCTTCTTCTAGGATTTTATGAGCTCTATCAATGTTTTGTGGGGTGATACGATGTATTATTGTTGTTAGGTTCCCTAGAGTTGAAGATGCATTCCTAGGTTAAATTGATTGAGTCATTAGAGATAGTGACTTCAAGAAACCTAACATTGCAGTCGAGTATAGTAACATCTAAGAATTCTCTTTAGAGAAGAATAGGAGTTCTAGAAAGATGAACAAAATCCACAATCGTGTAATTCCATTCCTTCTTAAAATGAGATTTCTTCCAACACGAGTCACTGGAACATTTAGTTTCTAACAAGAAAATAACATTCGGGTTTCTGAACTTCACGAAGTCACTAAGAGCTCTAGCTATCTGGGATTTCCCAATTCCCTAACAGTAAACGGTGAGCCTCATTGACCATGGAGGTGTTGCTTTGGGACAGTCACCAAAATCACTTTAGCATCCCATGAGGGACTCCTAAGAACATATGAAAAAGAGTGACCAGTGGGGAATGGTTCTAGACAAGAATTGTTCAAAGGACTATACTCATCATGATTATCACCCCTTAAGATTATAATTTTCAGGTTATCAGGTTTTGGAGATGGAGGTTTTGAATGGACCATGACCATCAAAGGAGACATGGGAAGCTATAGGATTGTTGTTAGGGGAAATTTGGTGGGTTGGAGATCTGGTGGTTTGTTGGGGGTGGACTCTTGGATTTATTGCCTTGCTATATCTCTAGGGGAAAGAATGAGTAAATTTTTGCTTACTAGCTACCTCCTAGGATTTCTTATTAAGTTGAGGGGAGGCATCTCGAAGTGATGGAGCAAAGGGCAATAGTGAAATATATGAGCCATCAGAGAAAATAAATAGCTCACTAGATACTAAATTTTTGGTCTCCACATGGTTTTGCTAGATATAATTCTTTGTGAGATGAGCATATATAAAAAAAAGCATTTCAATTGAGATAAATAACTGGTATCTTGATTTGAACTAAGCATACTCACCAAGGTAATTTTTTTTTTGTTTTTTGATTTACGGATGTTTAAGTTATCAAATTTGGAAATAGCAATTATTCTCATTTTTATTATATGGTTACTCTTGTTCCTCTTCATAGCTAGGGAAATAAATCTAGTTAGATTTTTTATGCTATATTTACCAAGATGTAAGAGAGGGATGAGAGAGGAACTTACCCGATTGGAGGAGCTAGCAACTTTTGGAAATATTAGGATAAGGGTTACCTCGAGTGATGACTTTGAATGAGTGTGGGCTGATTTCCTTGAAAGGGAGTTAGGATCAGCTAGATCTTGGGATCTTTTGCATTGCATCCCTCAATTAACAAAGTAAGAGATGGATCGAGGCCTTCTAGAGAAGATTTGTCAGTAACTGAGTTCTCTTAAACTTTTGTTTTCTTTCGGATGAAAGTATATAGAACTGAGTTGTCCATAGGCCTCTCAAGGGGACGATAAGGATAATTCTAGTCAGAGTTGGTTGAGCTAGGGGTTGAGATTGGACAGGATTCTAGAGGGGATCCATCCATAGTGGGTTAGATCAGGCTAGCTCAAGGGGGGGGGAGTCTTAAGGGCCATGCCAACACATGTTGGTAGAGCAGCATTAGGATTTCCCACTGAAGGTGCATGTTAGAGAGGGTTTCCTTAAGAGTGAAAGTTTCCTTCTCACAGAGGTGTGCCTCTTGAGGAGAAATGGTTGAAACTTGATTGGAGCAGGTCACTTTATCCTTCATCAGATCATATGTGTTCTCATCCGATCCCACCTTGTGGGTATTTTTCATTTTGGATTGCTGTGTATCCATTAGGGATGGGATATGAGTGTTGATATCATTTGTTGCCTCGAACTCTTCCATAAACGATCTAACATTACTCAGTAAAAAGTTGCCTGAGTTGAAAGACAACTCGGTCATCCCCTACCTCCAATATTTGCGACATAGTTTTCTCACTACAATGGTTTTGGAAAAACCGATGAGGATAGAATTGTGGAGGTCTTTCTCCCAAAAGTTGGTGTCTCGAAGAGGTAGCTCAAAGGCACACAACCAAACCTTTTATCCGTTGAATTGATTCCATAGTGGCATGTTGTTATTCTTATCTTCAATTTTTTTTGAACACTCAGTGTTGTCATGGTCTAACTTGCTACAATAGTATCAAAAGTTTCCAAGCTTCTCATATCTCACCTTAATGGTGTAGGATGCAACATCACACCTCAGAATGAACCCATAGGCGAGAGGTTTACTAATGTCAACAACAATCCTCACCTAGAGGAAGCTTTGTTTATTGTGGTTGACCATTTTGAAGTCTTCGATTTGCTTTGCTAGAACCTTTGTTGTTAATTAGTGTAATAATCCCATGGGACATTGTGGAACTGAGTTCAAAACTCAACCTTGTTGAACTTAATCACCTCTAGGCTTGTATGCAACCTCTAGGTCGTGAAAGTGAGAGTATTTTTGTTGAAGTTCCAAGGACCGTTGGTCTACAGTTTGTAGAAGTCTAGAATTTTATGGAAGATGATTATATAGTTGCCATTTTTTAGGGGGAATATATCGACTTGCTTTGACCAATTCCAGGCCTTGGACATGGTTTTAATGAAGAGTTCACTATTGTGAGATTTTCCCATGAGTGGTTTGGCTAAGGCACATAGGGTCCACTAGTTGGAGTTGGAGTCTCTACAGTGGAGGGATAATATCACCTCTTGGGTAATGTTCATGGATGCTTGAAGATGGAATAGCAGTTCCTCCTCCTCATCCTCGTCAGCTTGCCAGATCTCGTTCATGTTGATGACTTCGTTGGGATCTTCCATTTCAAACTCAGGTGAAGAGGGGAGGGAGAGAAAAAGAGAAGATGATAGATGTGAAGAAGATACAAGGGGGAGAGTTAAAAGAGGAGGGGGGACTCAGCTAAGAGAAAATAGTGTGGCCTCCAAAGAAAGCTCTGGTTTAATGGCATCTCACTATCAAAGAACACACTTTGACATCTCACTGTCGGAGAGCACAGATCCTCTAGTTCAAAGTTATAAAGATTATCTTTCAAGATGTAATACTAAAATAACCGAAAGAAGTAAACACATTTGTTCATAGATATGTTTATATGAAGTTGGTATGTATATGTAGAAGATTGAAGGCTTGTAATCAAATTTAAAAAGAAATTAAGAACAACATATTATAATTTAATGTGATTCTATTTGTAAGATCATCTAAATTTTTGAAAAACATGAAAATTCCTTTTAAGGACATGCTAAAACTTACTATGAGTTGTATTGATCTCCAATTAAAATATCCCTTACTACTAATTATTCAAATATATTTGTTTTAAATTATATAATGGAGGTATATCTATTTGCTAGACCTTTGAAACATGCTCCAATCACACATTCATGTGAAACATTTGAGAGTTTTTTTCTTCAAAATTTTAAAAATTCCCTATAAATTATTTGCAAATGAATTTTGTTAAGTCTCATTATACTTGAATTGAAGATATAGAGATTTGATATATCTTTTGTAGAGTGATAATCTTATGTTGGCGAAACAAAAACAACCTTAAAATTCCACATGGTGGGATACAAGCCTAAATTGCTCATGATTTATGCAATAAAACATAAAGCAACAACAAAGAAATCAACAATCGTACACAACAAGGATTTGATGTGGTTTGGCCAAGATGCCTACATCAATGGGGATATCCGTTTTTACTATATGAGAAAAGTAAAAGATGTACAAAGCTCTCTTTCTCAAGCTCTCACCTTAGAACCCAAGCCCTTAACCTTGTTAGACCCTTCTCTCCCACCTTTCTTAATCCTCTGAAAAAACTCCTTTCTCACATTCTCTCTTAACCCAGAGAAGACTTGTTTTTTCACATTGAAGAAAACCCTTGAGAAAGAAAGACTCCCTACCAATACAAACCAATATATATATATATATATATATATCCATGAAAGAGCACCCACACCTTTCCACTATCCTTGTTGGAGAAGGAAACCAACTCACATGGAAGCTTCCTTTTGATGGGAAACTAGTTAAAACCCAAAAATCTCTACCTTAGCATTTTTGTAGCCACCTATAAGATTTCCTATTGAAGTTAGTGTTAGGTATTTTGTTGTATTGTCAATTCCATTCCAAAAATTTTAAGTACATGCAGTATAGTGTGGTCAATGTATTAGATTGAATATGTAATTGGAAATCTATGTAAGTTCAAGTCAAGTCCGGTCAATGCTCAAAGAAGCTTCAAGTTAAGAAGCTTGAAAGACCACAAGCATCAAGAGACAAGGTTCATTAAAGATTCCAAGATGTCTGACGCTCCAGTATAAAGTCACCCCAAGATGCCAATCATATGCTCAAAGGTAAATTAAAATGTGTTGGTAAGTGTAATGGGTGTTTGGCTATGGACTTATGGACCAACAAACTTAGAATGACAACCCAAACTGTGGAAAAGGTCCACATTTGTTGGACCATGAATTAGACCTTTTATGACCTTAGGTGGACTTACAATGGGTTAGAAAGACCCAAACGAACTCTAGATAATGTCACACAATGATTGGACCAATGATAGGTCATTGGCAAAAATAACTAAAAAAAGTAAAAAATGGCCCAACTTAAAATGATCATAACTTTTGATCTTGATGTCCGCTCGAGGCTTATTAGTACTCAAATCAAAGAGCTCGAAGAAATATTTCTAAAATTGAAAACTTCTCCTATGAACGATCATAGCTAACTCTATTGTCGATCATAGACCTATGACTGATCATAGAGTTGGCTATGATCGATCAAAGAGGGAAAATATGGTTTTCTAGATTTTTGAGTTGTCTCAAATGGCTAGTTTTTTTACCTTTTTTTTTTATTGCTGCTGGATTACTCTTTGAGGAGGATTTTCCACTATAAATAGGAATTAAATCCCAAGGATTAAAGCAATGAAAAATCCATGAAAACTCTCATTGATTTCTACATGAAAATCCATCATGCTTAAGCCAATCTTTGTAAATCCTTAAAGAGAGTATACAAATGACCTTGAGCAGACTAACAGTAAAGACCATTGCTAAGGATGTGATTAAAGCTTACCAACTTGTGAGTTAAATCCTTTGGAAACTTGGAGAGTAATTCCTATAGTAAAACCTTTGTTTCTCCAAAGTGTGTGTGTACCATAGTTAAATTAGCCTACAAAGAGACATTCTAGTACGAAAGGAGTTCTACAACTTCTAACAAACTTATGACCTTTGTCGGAGCCACCAAAGACGGATTTTTTTGAAGCACTTTCCGAAGCCAAGTGTGGTTAATTGTCCATCGGAGTCATTGAATAAGAGCATGCGCACTGGAGACACTGAGAGCACATCTATAAGGCGGAGGATTCTATGAAATTTGTAGATAAATTTTAGGTTTAATATTTTCTCATGTAATAGTTTTTAAAGCTATTAATAAAAATATTAAGGCTTCGGGTGAGCTTGTTTGATAGTGGACGTAGGTCCGGAGTGCCGAACCACTTTAAATTTGTGTGTTCTTGTGTTTGCTTTACTCTTCAATATTTTATTTGGTTTACTTATTTATTTTCTATTGCAATTTAAATTAATCTAAAAGTAAATCAAAGAAGAATTTGAATTGTTAAATAATTTTAAATAAGTGTAGAGATCCAATTTACCCTCTTCTAGGATCCAGTTTCGGAATTTTAATTAGCTCCACCTGTATCTTTGCCAAGACACCAAACTTGTGATATGTGCACTACACTCCACCTTAGACCACATTCCTGAAACACCTTAGAGAAAACTTGCAGTTTTCTTTCTTAGTGACGTTTGTATTATATATGCTTGGAACACACTAACATCTCGAACCCAAATCATATTTTATTTGCTATCACTACAAACAACCATTGGCTTTGAAGAACCGCCCCTATACATACCAACAAATCAATTTGATCCTAACACCATCCGACATGATCATAATACAGCCAATGCACATGTGTAGTTGCCTTAAGTCAACTCTCATAGTCAACTCTAAATAGAGACCTTAAACCATCTTTTTTAATCACAAGAACTATTTTACCATCATTTTCCACTTGGAAGCCGATAACACTTGTCTTTGCCCCAACTGTGAAAGAAACCCCGCATAAGCATGTATACATCTAAAATTTGTTTGAATTACAAATACGGTCTTACACCCTCACAAATTTACACTGAAGGCCAAATAGGCTTTACATTAATAAATTAGGCATAGTTACATGGACAAGTTCTTTGGGTTGAGGTCCGGGTTTCTAAATTATGACCCATAAGACCACCAAACCCATAAGTCTTAACCCATTAGCAAGCCAAAATTCAACTTACATGGGACCTACATGAGAAAGATTTGAATAAATTCAAATCTAGATTCTCTTAGATAAAGAAGGAAAGTTTTGTCATTCATGGAATACAAATGATTCCATAAATTTCCCTTCTCTCCAAACAAGGAAGGTGCAATTACTCTTTTAGACTAAAAGGAACAAAATCATCAAATCAACACCCAATCAAGGGTTTTGCAAGATTCTAATCCCATGTCTATAAATACACCCTCATGAATACAAGAGATGAACCTTTTGCAAAAAACTTCAAACTTCAAACATAGCTTGCCGAGTCCCCGAGTTGACTCGGTGACTCGGCCGAGTTG
>JAOXJP010201654.1:0-12053 GCA_025762735.1 Platanus orientalis
AAAAAAAAAAAAATTGTATTTTTTTTGGGTTTTGGGGATTTCCTCTCTTTTTTTTTTTTTTTTTTTTTTTTTTTTGAGAAAAGGGTCATGTCATGTTTTTTATTTTAAAAGAAAATCATGGTTCTCTATAAAATTTTCTAGAGAATTCATATTTGTTGAGAATTATCTTCTCTTCCTCTGCTTTTGCAGTTTTTCTATTTTTCTTGTTTGCACTCTTTTTTTCAACATGAATGACAATTTAAGGGTAGTTAAATATGAGAAAAGATGTTATAACATAAAGTAGTCGAATACCTCTTTTATTTTAAACATTTTTTAGCACAAGTCAAGTTACATAAATTAGAAAAAAATATCTCTTTACTTGGTCTAAGTTGATAAATCTGTGGAAATCCTTCATGTCCATGTTTCCCAATAGTAAGGCCCCACCAGATAACTTCTCTTTGACAATAAATAGCCCTTCATAATTTGGTTGTGGTTGTCCTCAGGGTGCTTGTTCATGTGAAAGGATTTTCTGAAGGACGAGGTCACCTTCTTCTACATCTATGAGCCTAGCCATTTTGTTAAAAGTGGTTTCCAAGCTCCTTTAATAGGCTTGTCCATTGCTGATTGCTTGTAGTCTCTTTTCATCAATGAGGTTTAATTGATCATATCGAGTTTGTGCCCATTCTAATTCTAGAATTTATGCTTCGGCCAAGATTCTAAGACTGGAAATTTTTGCTTCAATGGGTAAGATAGCCTCTGTCCTATAGACTAGGGAGTAGGGAGTAGCATCAGTGGAAGTGTGAATCAAAGTCCGATATGCCAATAATGCATAGGGTAGCCTTTCATGCCAATTGGAATGATTTGTGGTCACTTTTTTAAGGATCTTCTTGAGATTCTTATTGGCTGATTCTACTACCTCATTCATCTTTGGTATATATGGAGAAGATCGATAGTGTTGAATCTTGAATTTCTGATAGAGCACTTGGAGATCTTTTCCTATAAAATTTATGGCATTATCTGTAATGATCTTGTTAGGAACTCCATATCAACAAATGATGTCCTTGGTTATGAACCTTGCGGTGTTCTTCATTGTGATTGTGGACAAGGATGTAGCCTCCACCCATTTTGTTAAGTAGTCGATAGCCACTATATTGTACTGATGTCTATTAGCTACTTTTCGGGGCATGAGCCCAACCACATCGATACCCCACATGGAAAATGGCCAAGGGGTAGTTAAGTTGTGTAGCTCTGGAGAAGGTGCTTTGATGAGGTTGGCATAAGACTGGCAAGTGTAACATCTTTTTACATGGTTATAGCAATTAGCTTCCATGGTTGACTAGTAATAACCCAGACGTAGAATCTTCTTGGCTAGCATGAGCCCATTCATGTGCGGACCACATTCTCCACCGTGGATGTCTTTAATAATAATTGTTGCTTCAGACTTGTCTACACATCTTAACAGAACATGATGTGGGGATTTTTTGTATAAATATCCTCTGTGTAAGACGAAGTGTGTAGCTAATCTTTGTAACGTGCGCTAATCATTTCTGGAGGCCATAAAGGGAAATGTTTGATCTTTAAGATACTTCTTGATGTCGAAGAACCAAGGTTCTCTATTTGGATCTATTGCTGTAATTTGAAAACAATGTGCCGGCTTTGACCTCTGCTTGATTTCAATAGGCTCCATCAAAGATTCATGAGACATGTCGATCATAGAGGCAAGTGTGGCTAGTGCATCTACATACTAATTTTTGTTCTGAGCTACCAAACTAAAGCTTAGGTATTCAAAATTCCTGGACAAGGCTTGCAAGCAGTCATGATAATCTAGGAATTTCTCCTCCCTAATAAACCATTCTCTGGTGGCTTGGAAGATGACTAAAGCTAAGTCACTGAAAACTTCAAGTTCTGTGATACCCAGATCAATAGCTGCTTTTAGGCTGATGATGCATGCTTCATACTCTGCAATGTTGTTGGTGCATGGATAACATAGACGGATGGCAATGGGGATGATGGCATTTATGGGAGATATGAGTATTGCTCCAACATCATTTCCTTTCTGATTAACATGTTCATCAAAACACATTTTCCATCTTGGCAACTTGGTCATCTCTACTTCAATGTATAGTATTTGCTCATCTGGAAAATCAAGGTTAGTAGACAAGGTTTCGTCTACTGGACCATTAATTAGAAAGTCTACAATGGCTTATCCTTTGATTGTTTTTTGTTGGATAAAAGATATGTCAAATTCTAACAACATCATGAGCCATTGAGTTGTCCTTCCTATCGTGGCTTTTTTCTCAAATAGATATTTGATAGGATCCATTTTGGGAGATTAAAAAGACTTTATATGATAATAAGTAGTGCCACAATCTCTTAGTTGCATGTACTAAAGCGAGGCATGTTTTCTCTAGAGGAGTGTATCTAGTTTCATAATCGATGAACCACTTGCTTAAGTAATAGACGGCTTGCTCTTTCTTCCTTGATTTGTCGTGTTGCCCCAGAACGCAACCCATGGAGTTGTCATGTACCATCAAATATAGGATTAATGGTCAATCTAGTTCTGGAGAAACAAGCACTGGTGGGCTCAACAAATAGTTCTTGATTTTATCAAATACAAACTGGCAACCACTGTTCCACTCGACTGGAGAATTCTTCCTCAAGAGCTTGAAGATAGGTTCACAAATGGGGGTCAGTTGAGCAATGAATCTAGTGATGTATTGAATGTGGCCCAGAAAGTTGTGCACCTCCTTTTCAGTGTATGGAGCTGGCATTTTGATGATGGCTTTGGCTTTGGCTAGATCTACTTTTATACCTCTCTGACTGATGATGAAGCCTAACAATTTCCCTTGTAAGGCTCCGAAGATACATTTGTTTGGGTTTAATTTCAACTTAAACTGTCTCAACCTGATGAACAACTTCCATAAGTGCCCCAGATGATCTTGGCGATGGCGAGACTTGACAATCATGTCATCAACATATACCTCTATTTTCTTGTGTATCATGTCATGGAAGAGGGTAGTCATGGTTCTTTGGTATGTTGTCCCAGCATTCTTGAGACCAAAAGGCATCACTCTGTAATAGAAGGTGCCCCAAAGGGTGGTAAATGATGTCTTCTCTCTATCTTCGACTGTCAAATTGACTTGATTATATCTAGAATAACCATCCATGAAGGATATCATTTCATGGTCTATTGTACTATCGATCAAGACATCAATGTGAGGCGAAGGAAAGTCATCTTTAGGACTAGATTTGTTTAGGTCTCTGTAATCAATTCACATGCAGACATTTCCATCCTTTTTAGGGATAGGGACAATGTTTGCTAGCCACTGGGGGTATGAAACAGAAAGTAGGAAACCTATGTCAAGTTATTTTTGGATTTCTTCTTTAAGTTTGAGTGACCATTTAGGTCGAAGATGCCTAGGTTTTTGTTTGATTGGGGGTATGTTTAGATCAGTGGGGAGTTTGTGAACAACAAGGTCGGTGTCAAAACTGAGCATACCCCCATAGATCCATGCAAAAATGTCAATAAATTCTTGGAGTAAACATACAAGATTATGTCCTAAACTCAAAGTACTGGGGGTCACAATTTTTACTATTTTGGGGGAAGTTTTGGACCCTGGATTTATTTCTTGCAAGTCATCAACTAGGGGAAAAGTCTTATTTTCTTGATGTTTGAAGGCATCAATGATTTCTTGTGGCATCAATTCTCATCATTATAATCGTATTCTTCTTGAATAATTTTTGAGAAAGAAAGAATTTAGTAAAGTGTGAGTGAAGAAGGGGTATTATTACTCAAAAAATTAAAGCAATTAATCTCGGAATTGCTTTCAGGATGCCTACGTACCTAATATTTTTGCATGTGTTGGATGTAAGGAAGACGGGTCAGTCAGGATCAAGCTATACATAGTTCTTAGTCTTTTAGGGATGATATATATGTATTTTTTTAACACGCAGCTGAACTTGAAGTTACTTCTCAGGTTGTCTGCATACCTAACCTTTTCTTGCATTGCTCGAATGCTAAAAACTTTTAGTCAATCAGGATCAAGCCACATGTAGTTCTTATTTACAAGGGTTATGAACAAAAGTTTTTTTTGAAAAATGATTGGACCTGAAGTTCTGTCTCAGGTTTCCTACATACCATTTACACTTGCATTGGTCGAATGCTTTTGACATTTATGTCAATAGGGATCAAATCATTTGTAGTTCTTTTATAAGGGTGAAAAGAGAAATGGAAACTATGTACAAAAAGAGTAACAATTGTGCACTAGAGTGTTGATCTTCAACAACCAACCTGGTCCAAGTTCGAGCTGTTATAGGATGCTTGACAGGATTCCATCTTTGGGTTGGTTGACCTAGGTGAGGTCAATCTCATTTAAATTTAACTCTTCATTGGAAATTAGTTGTTGGAGTGCTTCCCTGACGTCGCACAGCAAGGAGAGTAGACTTAAAGAGATCAGGTTGTCTTCCTTATTTTCTAAGGTGACGGGAGTAAAACTCTTACCAATCTCAAGGACAGACGACAAATTGCTGAAAAAAGAAATGTGCTGACATGCACTAGAATATTGTGGGGGTGGACATAATTCTTGAACTTGGTCTTGATTGGATGATGATTTGAAATCCTCATGAGGAGGGATGAACAAAGGAGTTGTTTCACATAAATTTTTTGGGCTTGCTTCTGGTGTTTCCCATGGAGGGATGAGGTCTTGAGCTTCTTCAAAGTCAAGGTCTTCTTGATGTTTTGGGGCTATAGTGGTGTTTTTTGGGGACCATTAAACTGACTCACTTCTACTTTTTCCCCAGTGTTTGAGTTCTGCTTTAAAACCCAGACCAGTCCAAGAGTGTTTTCGAACTACTTTTACTGGTTCCTTTCTACCTTGAAGATATTTACCTAAACCCTTATCTGGATTGAACTTCATCTTGGCCATCATCCTGAATTTTGAGGGAAGGATCTCAGATTTTTTATCTACTCTTCTGCTTCTTCTTTGGTGCAGACCATCTCAAATTGGTAGGATGTGTTGGTTCTTGGTTCTTGGAGATTGTATGCCAGCAACACCCTTTGACCAGCCGTGGTGAGGACATCCATGTTTGCTGTTAGAGTCACTACTTCATCTCCATCAATGAATTTAACCTTCTGATGAAGAAATGAGGGTACATCTCCAGCTTTATGTATGCAGGGTCGACCCAGTAGCATGGTAAATGATGACGGGATGTTGAGCACTTGGAATTGCACATTGAACATTTTCCCCTCCATGATGAGGGGTATGTCAGCCTTGCCCTGACCTTATCTTATGGTGTTGTCAAAGGCTTTGATGTCACATGCATTTGGATGGAGACTTTGTATCGGGATAGCAAGAGATTCCTAGGTAGCTATGGTACATATGTTCAATGCAGACCCACGGTCCACTAGAATCAAGGGGATACACATGTCTTGATGACGAGCTAAAATATATAATGCCTGGTTGTGCACATACCCTTCTAGGATTTCCTCTTCTGTAAAAGTGATGACCCAAGAAACAGCTACTCGTCCAACCATATAATCTAACCGGTCTGGGGTTATTGAAGCATTCACAAAAGTTTTCCTAAAGATATTTAGCAATCTGTCCCCGTGGGGAGCTGATGTGACTAGCAGCCCCAAGATGGAAATGTTAGCTTGAGTTTTAGATAACTGTTCTACCAAGAATAGGCGAGACCTACGAATTACAACCTCAAATACCTCATTTTCTTTCTTCTCTTCTACTTCCCTGATCTTCTTCTATTCTATTGATTTTTGTTTTGATTCCAGCCCAGTTTTCCCTTTCCCCTGGATAGAATCCTAGCACATATTGGTGATGGCCAGTTTTGTGATTCTACCTGAGCGGGTGATAAGACCAACAAGGTTTGCCACCTCATCTATTGATAGACCTGGGTAATATTCACCTACCCCCTCCTCATCGTTTTAAGGGACCCTATTATATTCATGTGTCTCTGTAGATGGGGGGGAATGTTTACAATGGAAGGCATGTTTGTGGATGGTGGTTGATGGGGCATCAGGGATTGGAAGGTATAAAGGGATGGTGGGGCTAGTTCTGGTGGTGGAGGAGGAATGTAGTATGTTTGGGTGTAAAGGGAGTAACAAGCTAAGGTTCAGCCCTGATAGGAGCTTCCATGATGGGGGCTTCTAGCTCATCATCTAAGGAAAGTAATGAAAGGGGTTGTTCCAGGGTTTCCAATTGGGACAATATTTCTTCCATAGTGAGGTCAGTGGGGTCAACAAGGTCCAGATACAGTACATATTCTTCTTCTGGGAGGATTATAACTAGTTTGTCATCACCAATTTTAGTGATGAAGCTTGCAGGGTTGAAGGTCTGACTCCCTACCCCTATCAGGTTGGTTCCCTTAGATGAAGGGTGAGGTGGAAGAGGGTTTTAAAGGATGCTGGAATTGGGTGGGTTGTATGATGAGGGGACCAAGAGATACATTTCCTTCCTCTATGAGATCTTGGATATAATGCTTAAGGGTGAAACATTGGTCTATGGGATAACCCGGTGTTTGATGGAAGGGGCAGTGTTCAGTGGCATCATATCTAGGAGGCAAAGGGTTTGGAAGGGGTCTTGGCTCTAAAAGTTGTAAGAGACCCTTATTCACAAGATAGTCCATGACATACTTGTATTAATAAGGTAGGGGAGTGAATCTTCTTTTATTTCTTTCCTCTAATGGGAAATTCATGAACTTGGGTTGTGGTTTTGATTGTGCTTCCACAAGTAGTCAAACCATTGTTGGGAAATTTACTGTTGGCTGATGGTGGTATCCGTTACTCTAAACTAGTAGGGGTATTTCAATCATATGCACAACATTGCTCTCTGGATTAGTTACTATGACTTTTTTGGGGATTGCTTGACTTGTATTTGGAGGGACTATAGTTGCTTCTATGACAAGGCCTGCCCTGATGGTTAGCTGGACATGGGTGGCTTTGTTGATGACATTGGTAAAGTTTCCAGTGGATACAGTAAAAAGCATCAGTTGGTATGTTGAGCTCAAAGTTTTTAGGAAGGTGGAGATCATATCTTCCTCAAACATTGGGTGTTTCAAATTGGATGTTCTCTACCTCCAACAGTAGGCATAGTCCCTGATCCCTTCATTATCATGAGGGTGCATCCCCTCAATTTGTTCTTGGGTGGGTAGCATTTCTAGATTGAATTGGAAACACTCAAGGAAGGCCCTGGTCAAAGTTCTCAAGTACCTACATCTCTTTTATCTTTACCCGTAAACCACTTGGCCATGTCCTTTTCTAAACTTCTTGAAAACATCCGTACTAAGACTCCATCATCTTGTCCCCACTAGAACATGGCATTACAATACATTCTTAGGTGTATTTTAGGACACCCTATGTTGTCATATTTTTTCATGTCTGGCATTTGGAAATTACTTGGCAGGTTACCCCTGAGTACAAACACAAATCTTTAAAATCCATGTTTAATGGGAACTGTCCCCCTTTTAAGAGTTCAATCTCACTAGTCATCTTGGTTATCTTAGCCTTACTCTAATCAGAGTATGAAGATACCGAGATTCCCTTCCCCTTTTTGTATCTATCCTCTGAGTTTTGAAGCTTGGTGGCAATAATGTTGGGAGTGGTGGTAACGATAGGTAGCTTTTCTTGGTTTCCCGTAAAATTCAAGTTTTGAGATTGCCTCAGCAAAGACTCGATGGACGAATATTGGTTCTAGGGAGGGTTTTAGGGACCTCCTGTAGTGTTTAGGTACTCATGGAGTACCTTCTCAAATTCTGTGGAGGTTTGTCCCTAACTTTGGGGAGGGATGGATGTATGGACTTGTGTCAGCGGGGGAATTGGGGAAGAGGATGAGGAAGATGTTCCACGTCTGATCATGAAGATTTCCAGCATCTTTTCCAGTTCAGTTTTTTGTTGTGGTGTCAGTTGATCACTAGAATCAATCTAAGAATAGGGAGGAGTTACAGTTGAAACCTCAGGAGTCATGGAAGATGGAATATTAGTCATCTTTGAAAGTTCTCCTGCCATGGTGATGCGGGACTATGTCTTCCTCTTCTTCTTCTACAGTCTTGACTCGAGAGGTGCTATTTTGCTGACAACATACTTTTATTATTTAGAGTCATGACTTTTGATTTTATGTATCTTTAAGCCAGAAATATTTAGACAAATGATAGATCAAACAAATGCATTCATGTCCAACTGTTGAACTCAATTTTTGAAAATAGAATAAAACTTATATATATTAAGAATGGTTGTAAACAAAATACATTAATGATTACAAAGTAAGGTACACAAACCTTTTACATATAGCATAAAGAAAACATATACATAGTCTAGAGTCCTAGGACTCTAGGAGGTGGTGGTGGAGCTTCGACTGGCTCATAGCTCAATGAGAAAATCTGCTTTCTTAGCTTCTGAACCCATTCTAGTCTCTAATGTGTTTGTAGGAAGGTGATGGTATTGCTGCGACGGAGCTCAGTGTCTAGATCGATGTGGGAGGTTCTCACATCATTGAGTTCTCCTCTTAGAGTATTGACAAGCTCACTCAAAGTGTCATTTTCTTCCTAATGGGTGTCTCTAGGGATCTCAGCCTCAGCTCAAAGGTTGGACTCAGCTTTGAGAGATACTTGAACTTCCTTAAGGGTAGTCCAGGTAGTTTAGAGGACCGCATATGTCTGACAATGGAGGGTTTGTTCATTCACTAGATCTCGGAGAGCTTTTTCTAACTTTGCTTCTATGTGAGACGGTTCACCTTGGGAAGTGGAAGGTTCATCAGATCGGAATCTCTTGTTCGGATGATTAGTGGCTGAGTCTAATGTTTATGCAGATATGAGGTTGTGGATCTATGAATCATGAGGCAATGTCTCAAGTGTCTTGGTAGATACCAAGGGCAGGTGCCGTAGTGCTCAAGTATGTGAACTGTCCTGAGACCATACTGAATGAGGTGTTTTGTAATCGAGCTTGTAGACATCTCCATAAATGTTGGTGAAGTTGAACAAGTCCTGACGAAGAGTGAACTAGCAAAGCACCCGAATTGGCACATAAGGTGTGCTTTGGTACAATCCTATAAGAATCACATAGGTGCGGTTCTCTGAGAACAAATGTGGATAGTGTGCTTTATGCCACTTAGCTCTCCAAGTGATGTTTGGAGGATAGGTTGGTCAGCAATTCTTGGTAATCTACCATTGGTTTCTTCCCTGAAGGGGAAACATATGGGTTTTGATGAGGAGTAGACAAAGGCAATGAGGAGATATGCTGCCATAAAAATTGAATTGATTGTTGTTGATAAGAAAAAAATCAAAAAAGGTTTCAATTCATATCTCTGTCTGTTTTTGTCGTGTTACATTTAATAAAATTAAATAAATCGAAAAGCTTAAGAACCTTTACCTAATTAAAGAAAACAATATTCTAATGTTTTTCTATTAATTGATCAAACTCTAGGAGAGAGTACATCTAATTTAAATTGTCCTTGAAGCCAAGCTTATAGAAAAGTTAGGCAACCATATAATTGACCTTTGTGGTGTTGAGCACAGTGAGATAAACTAGATGTGAACTCTGCAATGATCATGGGGGCCAATGTTTTTCCTTCAAACAGTTGTTCTAGAATGCTACACAAGACTCCACCAATCTGATGTCGGCTACGGGAAAATAGGAGTTGGCCCAAGACTACCAATGTGAAGACTCTATACTTGGCTAGGTCTAAGAAATCTCCAACTTTTTTCTAATCTCTATCCAATAAAAGGCTGAAAGGCCAGTGGAGATAATTGCCTGAACTCTAGTTGGGTAGAAAATTCTATGATAAATTAAGAGAAGACTGGAAGTCTTTGAAGTAGTTGTTTTTATGCACAAGGAAGATCGCGTCAGTGTGATAACAGTGTTTCAGATAGAAAAGACTCCAATTCTTTAATGGTAGGAGTCAACTCATGTTTCCCAAAGCAAAAAACCATAGCTACTGGATCCCAGAAAGATACAGCTGCTTCTAGGACAGGCTAATCCAGACGATCCTGGGATAATAACAAAGTAGTTCCAAGCTCGTTTTGGTTACTGCGGATGGCTTGTTCCTCTAGTGGGAGTGAGACGAGTACATATGTGAATTTAAGCAGCTCCAAACAAACAGGTCTAGAATCCATTTCTACAAGATAAGTACATGAATTAGTAATCTTTTTGTGTTTTTGTTTTTTTTTTTTTGTTTTATATATATATTGCCTCTTTTTTTGTTATTGTCTTTTTTGTATTTTTGTTGTATTTTTTTCTTTTGTTGTTTTTACTTGTCTGATATTTTTTGTGTGTTTGTGGTTTTTTTAGGGTTGAGTTGGTCCGCCTGATCTTTGCCATACGCCTGAACTTTAACTCAGTTAAAGTTTAAGCATATAGCACGTTCAGGCGTACTGTAACCCTAAGTTCAAATAAAACACCTGTAAATTGCCAATTTGTTTTCATATTTCTAAATTGCTTTGAGTGAGGAAAAATTTGTTCTAAGAGGACATTTGCCCCTTTGTTTCATTCTAAATTTTGTTCACACTATAAGTGCAAGTGGATCAACAATGGTTTACCTCCTTCTTCCCTCTCACAAAAAGGCTCTTTGGAAGAACCTATCCGCAGATGAGATAACCCTAACCTCCCTTTTTTGTTTTGTTTTGTTTTTTGATTTTTAATTGTTAATTTGTATGTTATTTTATTGTTCTTAAGCTTTTTTTACAATTTTGTTTAAAGATTGGAAAGAGGTATGCCTAAATCTACCTGTTCTACTTGAGAATACCTAGTACGCCTGAACTTGATGTGCATTCTAGTTCAGGTGTATGGGTTTTTTGGGCATATGGTGTGTTTCAAGTGTACCCCAGTAGCTTGGCACTTTTTGGTTTGTAATTTTTATTTTATATGTTTATTTTACTTATATTTGTTTGTTTGTTATTTTTATAGGTTAGGGATGATGCCGAGACCCACGGATCTTGGTTTAGGGTTACTATGATGTAGAAGCGCCTTTGTGAGAAGGCACAAACGAAGGTTCTAGAAATGGGGTTCGGGCCTTTTCTAAGTATTCTATTATTGAAGGTGGATAAGGCTTTGCTGATGGCATTGACAGAGAGATGGCCCCACATTACCCGCACCTTCCATCTACCTATGGGGGAGATCGGATTAACTCCCATGGACTTCTATATGTTGATCCAACTTCCTATGGGGGGTGATCCCCCTCCCTATGAGCTGATGCCATCTCAAGACATGATCACGAGATGCTTGGGGCCATAGCCTCTTTCTTTTGATAGAGGATTTAGGGGGATCTTACCTTATTGGTTCGAGAAGGAGTACATCTAGGCCATGGAAAAGAGTTCTGATGTGAAGATTGATTACTCAATTTAGGCCTTCCTTCTCTACATGTTTACGAGGTCTGTCTTCAGCGGGAAGAGCAACCAGATCTTCCTAAACTTTCTCCCTGCCTTAGACAACTTTTCTAAGGTTAAGACTTTTGGTTGGGGTGGATCCGCCCTTAAGTGGGTGTATTCCAACATGAGTGAGGTAGCTAATGGGGAGAAAGCAATGTTTATGGGTCTTCACTTTCTATGGGAGGTAAAGTATTTGTCTTTTTTATGTTTATGTTGTTTCTTTTTTGATTTTTATTTTGTTTAATGTTTTTCTTATTTTCTTTGCAGGTTTGGTGCTATGAGAAGCTGACCCCTTAACACCTCGTAGAATGGGGAGGGCTCTATTTACTGTGCCTTGTGTTGAGAGGTGGAAGACCTCCCATACTTACCCAAAGGCTCGGAATTCCTTTTTCATGTTTAGGTGGGATTTAGTTTAGATCACAGCTGCCCAAGTAAAACTTTTAATTAGTTAATTTGATTTATCTCTGTGTTTGTATGTTTCTTTTATATTTTTATTAATGTTTGCTTGTTTGTAGGTTAATTGGAATCCTGTGCAGCCTGGGAGTTGAGTGGGGACCTTGCTAGGGAGTTTCAAGTTGCCTTGGACTAAACAATGTCTAGGGCTATCTTGCTAGCCCCTAGGGAGGTGGAATGGTACCTAAAGGAGAGGTGTTATAGGTAGTTGGCCTCCCTTGACAGATTTGTGGTGCCTGACCCTCCTCCTAGTG